>CAXITT010000840.1:0-12375 GCA_964033795.1 Lymnaea stagnalis | reverse complement strand
ACAGACAAACAGATAGTAAGACACATCTGAAGTCTTAGCAACAGACAAACAGATAGTAAGACACATCTGAAGTCTTAGCAACAGACAAACAGATAGTAAGACACATCTGAAGTCTTAGCAACAGACAAACAGATAGTAAGACACATCTGAAGACTTAGCAACAGACAAACAGATAGTAAGACACATCTGAAGTCTTAGCAACAGACAAACATATAGTAAGAAACATCTGAAGACTTAGCAACAGACAAACAGATAGGAAGACACATCTGAAGACTTAGCAACAGACAAACAAATAGTAAGACACATCTGAAGACTTAGCGAGAGTCTTGAAAGAGATTTAAAAAAGTCTAATTTAACTATGAATTTCAAAACATCAAATACGGACCAAGTGACTATGATACTGCCAAGCAAGATTAACTACCTAAAGTAGATTCCTGTGTAAGCACATACATCCTATACACGTCTCTGTGCTGTATGACAATCTGCTCAAATAACTAGAAGTGGTGCTAATGAAAAATGGGCAAAAAGTTTAATTTTTGAGTTGTTCTGTATTTCGATATATTTGGTTTGCAATCTCCTTCTTTAATTAGTTGTGTGAAGACACTTTTGTCAGTGAAGTGTAGTTCTCGAATTAGTAGTACTTCTACTTACTCTAGTCTTTGCATGAAGGTGTGTGCGATATTGAACAGTCTACCATCAGAAATTGTAAGGATGTACACTCAGTCTACAACGTCCCTGAAGGAAAATTAATGAAGAATGAAGTAGAAAATGTAGAGGACCGTTCAATTCTAATATGTGACCTTTTTTTTACTCTGCTGCGGACTAGGAATTTCTTAGAGACCGCGACATTTAAGGTTACTGTATTTAGTATTTCTTCGTGAAATGACTCTATTATTAGACCCTTGCGCTAAATATACTTAAGATACACTTTTGTCAAATGTATTTAAACTGTGACCTTTGCTTATCCGGCTTAACCAAGTATAATGCAGAAATTTGAAAACAATAAAGTGTTCATAAGTCTATTACTTAAACAAGACAAAATATAAAAAAAATCTCATTTTAGAGGCGAACATAATATTTCAACTTGATTTTCTCAAAACACCAACATCTTCGACTGATTTTAAGTTGTCATGATGATAATGATGACTGAGACATTTTATAGCGCTTGTATCCATGCGATTTTCCCATGGGAGAAAAATAAAAAAAATTGTGACCAATAAAATATTGAGCGTATTATTTTTAAAATGTATTACGCATGATTTCATACATATTAATGGTATTGTTTCATACTTATTAAATGTATTATTCCATACACAATAAGTATTTTTTTTGCACATGAAGTTTAATACGCATGCTTTTTAAATGTATTATTACATGAATATTTAATATTATTTCCAGACAAATTAAAGGTTGCATCACTGATAATAATATTTAATATACTTAAATCCATGTACTTCTAGACATAGCTGTGTTGGACGTTATTGTCTCTGCCATCCCTTGGTTATGATGAGCCACCTTATTGTTGAAAGTCCATAGTAGAAATACAATGAAATGTAGAAATATTAATCAGACCACACTCATACAAGGAACTGTAGTAATAAAAATACTATCATACTAATACAATGATCTGTAGTAAAATCACTACCACCGTACTAATGAAAAAAAACTGTAGTAATAAAGTAAGACCACACTACTACGTTATAAACTATACCAATATCAATACAACCATAATAATAAAGTTTAATGTAGTAATATCACAATGACCACACTAATACAATCATCTGTTTTAATAGTAATAAGATGATACTAATACAATACACTGTAGTAATATCAATACGACATTACTAAGACAATGAACTATAGTAATAGAAGTCCATTTTATTGTGTTAAATATGATTTTCCCACCTCTTCATCATGATGTACAATTTCCATTTGATTGACATTTCTTCTAAATAAACACGCACATGACGTCATAGTGCGCATCACCTATTTGAGCAAAAACTCCTAAGTTTCTTTGATATAATAACCGCGCATCAGAAAACTGATAATATCTTTTCCACTTCTTAAATGAAAAATTAATCAATACAACTGATTGCTTTTTATATTCCTAAAATTCGCTAAAAAGTAGGGTGAGTGACCAGTGTCCTCGCAAAGGGAACCGTGGCATTGGGGCACCTGGGGCGCCTAATACATATTTAATTTCAATTAGTCTACTTTAGTGAAGTGTGAGCCTCGGCAAGAGTAAAATTGTTAATGAGAGTTATTCCCCTTGAAACGTTTTAACATTTTTCCAACTTTGATTCGCATTTATAATACTTATTTGGAATGTGCTGATATATATCATGGGTTAAAATAGTGACATTCGGATATTTAAATCCTATTACATTGTCAAAATCTTTCAAATTTCATAAAACATATTGAAAGCATGATACCTCTATAAGAGTGAGGCTCCTAGAAAAGTGCTGCCCCTTAAGACGAAACTGTCCATTTTATAGAAAAGCATATTATTTAAATTATTTTATAATTTTTTAAAAATGTTTAAATATAATAATTATTTAATAAAGATATATTTTTTAATGTAAATAAGTGATATATTATATATGTTTACTATGGTTATATTGAAGGATTATATAAAAAAATAGTTATTTTTTTAAATATTTTATGTGAAAATGCCTTTTTTTTTCTTACGAAGCAAGTATGTCCCTTGAAAACATTTTTATGACATAATTATACGATATATTCAAACATATTTTTTTTACAAAATACAATAAATTAAACAATATGTATTTCTATAACATGGCAGCATAGATAGAAATACTTTTTTAGGCATATCACTGTAACAACTCTTAAGTTTTGGGTAATATTTATGTATGCTTTTTACTACATTTTTGGAAAATAGTTTTTTAAAAAATATGTATTAAAATTTCGTTGATCAAATTAAAATTAAATGAGTCTCAAATCATTATAGGCAGTGATTTGATATTTGAAAATATTTGACAAACTTTATTTTAGCTAGATAATAAATGCAGTAAATGTGTAATAGACGAACTCAAAGGTTTGCAGTAATACTTGAGTAACAATTATCACTGCAAGGAGTGTAGTGTAGTATTAGTAGTGTTAACTTAGAGTCGAACCTTCCTTCGTACGCTAAAAACACTTAAAAAACTAACCTGTTATTGAGTTCCTACAGTAGTTATTGAATTCTTGGCGATTTCTACCATCTGTAACACGTTTGAAATTTCAATTAAATGGAAATTGTACATCATGACGAAGAGGAAGAAAAACAAAAATCGTATTTAGCAAACTAAAAAGGGGGGAGGGGGGGGGGGCTTCTATGGAAAACAAATTAAAGGAAAACTTTTAGTACCAACAAATGGCGTAGAAGGAAACAATCGAGATCAAACATTAACTTTAGATGTTGAGGAAAAGCTTAATACTATAATCAAAATATTTAATGCTTTTGTGGAATATGACCAAGATCATGAAATTATACATAATAGACCAACGAATTCTAATATAACAGTTTTTTTCAAATATTCTATTTGTCAACACAAGACATAGAAACAATTCTGTTTTTTTAAAGTATGTGCGAAAATTTCTAAAAAATAATTTCCAAGGCCCTGTTATGGTCCATCACACTCTGCCTTGTTCCTTAGACTTCTCTGCCACGAGCTTTGTACGAGACTTCGTTATTTGTCCATCACACTGTTCATTATTTCTTAGTCTTACCTCCCATCAGATTAGTAACATATTATGTGTTTTTTTTGTGTCCATAAAGTTGTGCTTTATTTCTTAGTCTTATTTACCATCAGCTTTTAGCGGGCATTGTTTTTTGCCCATCAGACTGTATATGTTTCCTTTGACTTAGCTTCCATCAGCTTAATCCTACTTACATTTACGGATGACTAAAACAACAAGGGAAAAGTTACAAAATGAGGCCTTCTTGTGCAAGTAGATGGAAAGAATCCCATCATCTGTTGAAAGATCTTTCACAATATCATTAAAAGCATTACTTGAATGCATATTTTGCCCGTTGCATTTAGTAGATTGGAAGTTGCAATTTTGAGGCCACCATTGTCTTAGAGATTATACAACCTAGTGTTTAAATACTTAAATTGATAACATATCATTGTCACTTTTTTTCTCAGTAATACTTCCTGGTCAATAATTGTGTTTTGTATCATCTCCTGGTCGGTAATGGCTTTTTAAAATCTCATAGGAAAAGTGGTGAGACTTGTGTGGACCTGCTCTCATTTTTTGTTTGTGCTTCTTCATTAAAATGAGCTGTTAAATATTACTGCTTTACTGCCATCTCCTGCTAAGCCTATTACCGATGGTACTGCCTAACATACCCATCTTATTACTGCCTAACATACCCATCTTATTACTGCCTAACATACCCATCTTATTACTGCCTGACATACCCATCTTATTACTGCCTAACATACCCATCTTATTACTGCCTAACATAGACATCTTATTACTGCCTAACATACCCATCTTATTACTGCCTAACATAGCCATCTTATTACTGCCTAAAATACCCATCTTATTACTGAATAATAGGGGTGTGCCGGACCCCGGTCCGGAATCCGGTTCTGCCGGATTTTGCACTATCCGGTGAAATCCGGTTCCGCCGGATTTACATGTATCCGGAACAACCGGATTCCGGAATCCGGAATATACCGGATTTCGGAATTTGCCAGATTTTGTGACTCACCGGATCATAATCTGAAATAAAAGTAATTCTCTTTCCCGAATTCCACACGATCACGATACATTAATCGATTGTTTCGAGCGTTGAGCTTGTTTAATGTTTAATATTCCGTACATACCAGAGGCTAGAGTCAGCACCGCTAATAGTGGCCAATAGTGTAGGGACTTTGATAAGAAAATTTAAACTTTTTGTAAAAATAAACCAATGGCATAGTTGAAAAGATGTAATTTTTTAAAGAATTATAACACCAAAATCATATTTTTAGCTGTTGTAGTTTTAAAGTTATGAATTTTTAAAGTACGACTTGGTTTGTCATTTTTTAACATGGACTGCATCTCCACATTCTGTGATCTCATTCCACCAATCCCGTCATGCGCAATGACTATATAGTTTATATAAGGCAACGCATTCCCTGCCTTATCACTAAAATACTGTTTAGACTTAGTTTAAACTTTCAACTTTGGCACATGAATAATTAATTAAAGCTTTCCCTGACCAATGGTTTAATAGTTTTTGCACACGGCAAACTCTTATGAATGAAACTCTGAGGTAGTACTACGATACAGTTATGCAAGTGGCTGTGAATGGTTGCCAATGACAACGTGTTGCACACGGTAAATTCTGATCATTTATAATATGGATTCTACCGGGTTGTTAAAGCTCAAATTAAAACATTCCAGTTTAAATGTCTTTAAATGCATTCTGAAACACAAGTTATCAATTATTTTGATGTAAATAGTGATAATAAATTAATATTTCCTAAGTATCGTCAACTTCCGCCATTAAAAAGGGGGGCGTGGCCAACCCCATGGCGAAATTAGGTTGAGCGAGCTGCATGACCTGCTGCGAACGCGTAGAAACATGGCGTCTCTCGTAAGACACTTATCCAAATGGAACGGAACTCAAATATATATCGAAAGTACTAATTTAATAATAAATAGACACACACATCGGAAAATTAAAAACTCGGATTTTTTGGCGCCGATTGCGAATTCCCATACACAAAAAGTAGTAGTCCACCTTGACTTACCGAAGTATCTACCAATAGTACCAAAATCCGGAATACGGGAAAAACCGGAATCCGGATCCGGCGGATTTCGCATAAGAAAATCCGGATCCGGATCCGGTTGGAAAAAACGGATCCGGCACACCCCTACTGAATAACATACCCATCTTATTACTGACTAACATGCCCATCTTATTACTGCCTAACATAGCCATCGTATTACTGCCTAACATACTCATCTTATTACTGCCTAACGTACCAATCTTATAACTGCCTAACACACACATCTTATTACTGCCTAACATACCCATCTTATTACTGCCTAACATACCCATCTTATTACTGAATAACATACCCATCTTATAACTGCCTAACATACCCATCTTATTACTGCCTAACATACCCATCGTATTACTGCCTAACATACTCATCTTATTACTGCCTAACATACCCATCTTATTACTGCCTAACATACCCATCGTATTACTGCCTAACATACCCATCTTTTTACTGCCTAACATACTCATCTTATTACTGCCTAACATACCCATCTTATTACTGCCTAACATACCCATCTTATTACTGCCTAACATACCCTCTTATTACTGCCTAACATACCGATCTTATTACCGCATTTTTGTGTTTTAAACATTGCCTATCAGTGTACATGTGTTTTAAAAGTTGTCTAATCGGTGTAACACAGCAGGCGACTGCTCCTGTTCGGTGAAAACGTTGTGGCAGCAATGCATTGTATTGACTCCAGAGTATGCGGATACTTGATACTTTCTTACATTTCTTTCTTTAAAAAGCCTATGCACTGTGAAGTGCGGGTGTTTTGCTAGTATGTGATAAAACAAGGCGTCTTATGTGATACTCAGTCTTATTTAATAAATATCGGGTACCAGGTAGTCGTTGCAATGCCACTCAAATAAATAAAATGCCTTTGTTTTTATTATGTCTCTGTATTACTTTTTATATACCCATTTTTTTGCAGTATTTTGCGTTTTTGGCTAAATTAGAACGTTGGTCAAAGCGTGAGCAGGTCACACACAGCTGACCACTGGACAAAAATGGACTTTCAAAATCTAGCCCTAATACTTGCATCGATTGCTCAATCCATGGAATAGCGTTGATTGAAATTATATATTTATATATTTATATATATATATATATATGTATATAATTATAAATTGAAATGCCGCTAATGTGTTTCATAAAATTCCATCCACCAATGAATTAGTTATTCTTGATATTATATTTACAGAGCTCATATTAGAAAAAAAAAAGAAGTAAAAGCCACCGAACGTAAACACAATGTTTTCAACAACTCACCAAAGTTTCTATGCAATCGGATGAATGGTATAGGAGCGCATACGGAAAACTGTATTTACATAGCTCAAATGAGAAAAAAAACGATTTTATGTCAAACAACCCAAAACGGAATACTTTAAAATGATTGCCATGATTTCGAAAATGCGCTGGCTTACGGGCAAAACTCACGGAAGTTTTAAGACAATTGCATGAATGGTATAGGAGCGCAAATGTTTTGAAATAATATTGACGCATCACGTGGAAGGAAAATACAAATAAACATAGGGCCACTCGCTCAAAACGGATTATTTTTAAGGTGGTGGAATAATTCAAAAACTTGTGCAAGCATGCCCGCAACATTCTCCCACGTTTCATCGCAATCGGGAAAATGGTATTAGTGGGAATACTTTTTTTGACAACTCTTATGAAAGAAACACAAAACCACCTTTTAGCCAATAGACAAAATGCAATATATTGAAAGGGTTGTAATGATCCTGACAAATGCAGGGGAGGGGGAAGTGGACGACATCTCATCAAAATTGTATCGCAATCGCATTAATCATGTAGGAGCGCATGCTTCACATGCATACATACATAGATACAGACAGACATACATTTTATATATATATATATATATATTGTGGAGACTATACATATTTATGTGGCAAAATTAATCTAAGATAGCGGTTTTCAAACTGTGGGCTGCGACCCCTTTTGGGGTGGAATGACTCTCTCTCAGGGGTCGCCTAAGACCAGCGGAAAACGCATATACTCTACAGTTATAATGTGGCAACTAAAAAAATATTTGTGGTTGGGGGTTGCCACAACATGAGGCACTTTATCAAAGGGTCGAGGCATTAGGATGGTTAAGAACCACCGATCTAAGACAATAGCGTGCCGTCAGTGGTTACACAGCTAGAGTGGATCTAGTTTACGTCCCACTGGTCCTGAATTTAAGAAATTTTTGATCATTATTATAGCTAATTTTGTAACTTCCCACCCAAAAGATTGAAATCCTGCCTCAAATTTTCTAAAAGAAACAACAAATTCAACTTTGCTCCAAAACGCACCCTTTGCCTTGCTGACATTAGCATTCTAAATTTCTGCACCCCTTCCAACACACTTATCAATGTAACGGTTTAAGTTTGATTATAAGTTGCAGCCAAATGATTACCATGGGGCACGCTACAAACGGACTAAGATCAGTTATGTATAGCACTGGGCGCAAAAATGCCGCTCACAAAACTTCAAAAAGGTTCATCCCTGTTTGAAAAGTATAATAGAACTTTGAATTCAAGTATAATTTTAAATGAAACACCTCTTCATTTTGATATAAAATCAAATTGTTTATAGCGTCCAGACCACTCCACCGATTAAGATTGATCCTCACCCACAATTTTTGCCATAATTTCCGATGAAGATGATCGCCAACATTGGTATCGATACATACACTAACAAGTGGATTAACTACTGTCACATATACAATAATCAGATATCAATTTTGTTTATTGTTTTGTTTTTGTAAAATTAGAAATAACAAGAAGAGAGTGAATGATGTGATATACATATACACAGAACGGTTTAACGGTTTTTTCAAGATGACAGCAGCTTCAGTAGAGCTCTCGCAACGATAATCTACTAGATATAGTAATTTTTACAGCGTCTTAATGGTGTGCATGAAGAATAGGAAACACATGAAGAATTACATTTTTACTCTGATTGACAGAGATACTATTGTATTGTGAGTTCATTGTGATTCAATAAAAGTCGTGATGTTAATATAATGAGTCCTCAAATGATTTCGTGACAGTTACGAAAAGGATCGGTGTGACAATAAAATAAACGTGAGTTACAAATGTGTGAGTTACAACTACTTTTATTGCGGCCACATATTTTCTAGAGTGTTAAATTCAAGGGACGAAATTTATTGTTTACGACCCACCCACATTTCAAACCCTGAAAACCACTATTTTCAACCAAATTAAAACCAAACAACTCTAAATGAAAGTTGTATTTTATCCCGAGCTATAGGGATCGAATTCAAGATGACTAAATCATATGTTAAGACTTAGTAATCCACTTAAACTCAGCGATCGAGAAAAGCGAAACACTTAGATAAATATAGAAATGGGTACATATAATCCCTTAGAGAAAAGTAATTGAAAGTTTTTATTTTATTGTTAGAACACAATCAAAAATAAGTTAGTTATCATTATCGACTACTTCCAGAAATGTTTTATTAAAACATTGCGATTTATAAAATTACATTCTAAAAACAAAGTTAAAATTTCTCAAAAAAATCCTCAAACAAGTCAACAAAAATGATTTTGAAAGAAAAATTAATTATATCCCTTGAAAAACATTTATTAGCAATAAATCTTCGTTAAAACAAGAAAACAAAATCTCTACTAAAGTTCCTTTCAAGCATCGCTCCAAGAGAAGGGGAGGGACTGCCCCCAGGAAAAGTAATGCGCCCCAAGGAGAAAGAGTGCAATAAAATTAAAATCATTATTATGAAAAAAAAACTATTAGTTGATCAGTAAATTAACCGGTATCACTTGTTTTAAAGTATATTAGATTATACATATTTTTATAGCTAATCTTGTTAAAGGATTGCTGTCACTTATACAAGATAATTATTTACATGGGAGGTAAGTAATCTGAGAATTTTCACTTGTAATATAAAGAGTATGGGCACTTGATAAAAACTAACCAATCATAGAAGAACAGAGATGGAGACGAAATGATGTCGATTGAAATTCTTTATTATGTTGTACGATTAGGTCATTGTATAGTGAAATATTTATGAAGCCGAGAAGTAATCGCGAAGCTATACTCTAATTGTTGTGGGATCAGTTCAAGTATTAACTATTATCATCATTGCTATTGTGAGTTTTAGCATATAATAAACTTTAATGAAGTATAGTCACTATTCGCTTGGAGCCACTACGCATCTGCTATTATATATCATAACTAGATTGTGATTGTGATGGATTGTAGATGTGAGAGCGGAAAATATTATATAAAACATAATCAAAGAGAATGTAAAGAAATAAACTGATCTTATAAAGTGCATTCACCTTGGAAATCAGCCGACTTAAGCTTACGGAAGATGCTGGCAGAGGTGTAGGATGGAGGAGATGGGAGAAGGAACTTCGATTCCTTCACTTTCTGAATACACTGTTAATGCTAAACTCTTTCAGTCACTTTAATTCACTTACTCGTTATACTCTTAATGCAACACTTTATCCGTAGACTTTATTGAACTTAACTAAAATATAATGACCTTAATTGTCACTGTACCATTTTGTGTTACTTTCGCTAAATTTTCGTCACTTCAGCCAGCCGACCCGCTGAACAGGTTCCTCGTATCTGAAATAGTTCGCATATCTCAAAGCAAAACATTGCTCGCTCGTATCTCATAAACCTCGTATGACAGGTAACTCGTATGTCATGGTACTCGTATGTCGAGGTAACACTAAACTAATTTAGAAACCTTATGGGAGGATGCATATCAATTCACCACAGTTTTAACGCAGTCGGATAAATGGTAGAGGAAAGTAGACGAGTTTTTTGTTTAATAGTTAATATTGAGGGGAAAACGAATTTACGGACCAGACCAATGAATATTGTAGAATAGTTGTGTGATTTCAGAAACTTACTTAATATGTAAAACACAAAATGTAATGTACCAATATCTATTTGATAATAGTTAATATTGAGGGGAAAACGAATTTACGGACCAGACCAATGAATATTGTAGAATAGTTGTGTGATTTCAGAAACTTACTTAATATGTAAAACACAAAATGTAATGTACCAATATCTATTTGATCAAAATTATATCCACCCATTCATTAGCTTAGAATGAAACTATATTTATATAGCTCAACAACAAACGAACATAATTCCCCAAGTTAAAACGGAATATTTTGTAATGGTTTTAGTAATTCAGAAACCAACGTTTTCTCGCATTCAGATAAATTGAATAGGAGCGCATACGGATATTATATTTTACATAGCTCATGTGAGAAAAAAAATGAATCTAGGGCTAATGGCCCAAAATGAAATATTGAAAAAAGGTATGTAGTGACCCAGAAAAATGCCCATATTTGCAGACAAAAGCTCTCTAAAGTTGTATTGCAGTTGGGTAAATGGTATAGGAGCGTATATGGTTTAAAATAATATGTATATGGCTTATAAAAGCAAAAAAGTGATTATAAGGCCACTTGCTCAAAACGAATATTTTTAAACGATTAAAATAATTCAATAACCTTTGCGGGTGTTCTCGCAACATCACACCGATGTTTTATAGCATTCTGATACGTGGTATAGGAGCGCATATGGACATTAGTTTACAAAGCCCATATAAGAAAAAAATCAACGTTTTGTAGCAATCTTGTGACTGGAGTAGGAGCGCATTCGAGACATAAATACATACATACATAGAGACAAACATTCATTTTCATATATGGACATTAGTTTACAAAGCCCATATAAGAAAAAAATCAACGTTTTGTAGCAATCTTGTGACTGGAGTAGGAGCGCATTCGAGACATAAATACATACATACATAGAGACAAACATTCATTTTCACATTTAGAGATTTAAAAAAAAATCATTGTAGAGAGTTATATCCAGTTATATGGGTTTTAAAAACTGATCATTTTTATAAGTCGAATTGAAGTTACTCTTCTAGTGTCTCTGCTTTTTCAATTTTATTTTACTTTAGCAGTTTGAATAGTTGACATATTTTTAATAACTGTAAAGCGTTTAGAGCTGTAAGGTAAGTGCTATAAAATTGCCTAAATAATTAAATAGCATAATTTAGTAAAGAAGAAATCAGATTTTTACAAAAACTTTTCATTAAGTAATATTGTTACAGTAAAATGATCCGTTTCGATGTCGCAAAAGTCACTATGTCAGTTTACAGAACTGTTTGAACTAGTCCAAAGATTGCAACATAAATATTGAACAATACCTTAAAAAAATATGCATGTCAAAACAAATTTACTAAATAGAATGAATCACATTTCTTACAAGTGCAGTGCATTTCTGTTGCATAATGCAGTTTTATTGAAATAAACTTTTTCTGAAATAATAATAAAAAAAAAGAAAAGGATATGCAACCAAAGTGTTTGAAAGGGAGATAACTATTGATGCTTTTTTTTGTATATATATATAGAGCAATGAACGTCTTAGATTTATTGGCTGATATTTTTATTTTGTAAAGAAATGTGTTCCAATAATATAAGGAATAAAATTTAAAAAAAAAACTTTCCCGAAATGGAAGCTTCAATGTTTAAAAAATGTATGGTTTTCGTACTTCTTTACGTTTTTT
>CAXITT010000839.1:206186-302211 GCA_964033795.1 Lymnaea stagnalis | reverse complement strand
AGCGCTTTACAATTATTAAAAACATGTAAACTAACTAAAATAAAAATGAGACATTAGGATAGTAACTACTATACTATAGAAACAATTAAAATGGCTATAAAACGAGGACACTTTGGCACGTTTTGGCATATATTACAGGATTAACTTGAGGCAGAAAATGAGGCAGGGCAAGGAGGGTGCATCACAGGTCATAGGCGGATCTAAACAGATGGGTTTTAAGGGACTTTTTAAAAGTGGACGAGGTTTCACAATGACGGATATGGAAGGGGAGCTGGTTCCAGAACGTGGGCCCATGGAAGTAGAAGGAGCGTTCACCGATGGTCTTAGTTTTGGTTCTTGGGATTGAGAGGGTTCTATTGTCAATGGAAGAGCGTAGTTGTCTTGTGGGGATGTAAGGAAGCAACAGTTCAGAGAGATAGACAGGAAAGTGAGGGTCAGTGAAAGAGTTGAAGCATAGATTGGCAGACTTGTACTTGATGCGAGAGGATATTGGAAGCCAGTGGAGTTGCCGCATGTGTGGTTGAATGTGGTCATGTTTCTTTGATTTAAAAATGAGTCTGCATGCTGAGTTCTGTGCCTTCTTCAGGGCGGTGGTGGAGCAGGCCAGGGCTGTGGTGGAGCAGGCCAGGGCTGTGGTGGAGCAGGCCAGGGCTGTGGTGGAGCAGGCCAGGGCTGTGGTTGGGCAGGCTAGGGCTGTGGTGGGGCAGGCCAGGGCTGTGGTGGGGCAGGCCAGGGCCCTACATGGGATGAAATTTCAGACTTTTGGTGGGAAGCGCTAGAAATCCCCATAGTAATAGGGCATCACTAACTCTTCCACCAGCCCAATATTAACTAAATTCATTCCAGTTGGGAGCCCTTAGGGTATTCTTTTTTTGTTGAGAGATACTCCCTAGCTTAGACCCACCCCTTAAAACTTCATAGGCCCCGGAAAATATTTTTGATAAATTCAAATTCGTACATTGTTAACTTTAGTTTAGCATCATTATACATTTAATTTGAAGAGCAACGTAAGAGAATAAGAAAAATAAGATTTTGGCTTATGATCAGGATCAGCCAATTTTCAAAATCATACGATATTTATAATCGAATTCTGTGAGCCTGTAATTAGATTAACCTGAACGATATGGATCATCAATATATATCGAACAAGGTGATATTGTATTGGTTCCATTAATTGTAATAGATGAAAGGCAGACATTTCTATTACCTTTTAAATTTATATACAAATTAAATTTAGAGCCGTTTTTTTTATTAATTGTTTTTGCACACATTTTCCTCTGGGGTGCACTTGATTTGCTCCGGGGGGGGGGGTCCGAGATATGCCTCAAAGAAACCCTGCTTAGGATATAACATAAATTAACCATTTGGGCATATGAACTTAAANTAAGATTTTGGCTTATGATCAGGATCAGCCAATTTTCAAAATCATACGATATTTATAATCGAATTCTGTGAGCCTGTAATTAGATTAACCTGAACGATATGGATCATCAATATATATCGAACAAGGTGATATTGTATTGGTTCCATTAATTGTAATAGATGAAAGGCAGACATTTCTATTACCTTTTAAATTTATATACAAATTAAATTTAGAGCCGTTTTTTTTATTAATTGGTTTTGCACACATTTTCCTCTGGGGTGCACTTGATTTGCTCCGGGGGGGGGGGGTCCGAGATATGCCTCAAAGAAACCCTGCTTAGGATATAACATAAATTGACCATTTGGGCATATGAACTTAAATCAGGGCTGTCCAACTCAAATCACATAGGCTGCATTCGGCCCGCGAGAGGCCCGGGAGCTCCTTTTAAATTGCTCGCCACAGCTTGAGAAATTTGCATGTGGGTAAAAAATAAAACATTTCGGTTTGAAAATATTTGCAAACCACATTCATTGATTCAGTAATTTTGGTAAATCACGTGAGAGCACATGACTATCCAGACTCTCCTTGATGTACAAGATAAATAAATGGGCTGGTTCACTGCTCCAGCATTAAACAGTAACTCGTCCCGCGCCCCCATAGACAGTGACGAGGCCATGACAGGCAATTCAGGCTCATACCAGCAAGAAGCCAGTATAGGAACTGTTCATTCCTGCCCAAGACAATCAGGGACTGCAACAAGCTTTCAAAAGGAACAGTTGAGGCGACAACACTAGACAAATTTGCGTCTATTGCCTCAGAACTTCCGACCCCCAGTGCATAATAACCTCACAAAGTAGCCCTTGCAACCAGTGAAATATCCTCATCAACTACAGGCACAGAAACATTAAAAATCCTCTCTACATGCATCACACCTTAAATGACCAATAAATTAATCGTGAGCCCTTCACATATAAAGGAAAAAGAAACCTAGACAAGGTTGAGGTCACAAAAGCTAAGGGGCGGGATGGCTTGACAGCCAGCAGTAAGTTATGTTAAGCACATGAGCAGAGCAAAGTTTGGGAACCTGGGTGACATACAATTGGATGCTATCTTCTCTTTCTTTCTCTGTCTTGATCAGAGGGTGTGTCGCAGGATGTTGGGTATAATTAATGATGGTGTTGGGAAAGATGACGAGGGAAACCAAAAATGACTTGATATGTAGCTATTTGGTCAATTCAAATAATGCATGCCTTTACCAGCTAGACCAAGTCAGATGACAAAGATACTACTGCGCTTTGTGGG
Source organism: Lymnaea stagnalis (assembly GCA_964033795.1). Lineage (NCBI taxonomy): Eukaryota > Metazoa > Mollusca > Gastropoda > Lymnaeidae > Lymnaea > Lymnaea stagnalis. The sequence continues at coordinate 299,546 of CAXITT010000839.1, read as the reverse complement.
ATTATAGTAATATGACTGAAAAGTCTGCGGGTCAGAGTAATCGAGATGGTAGCTGCGGTACTAAATCTGCCACAACAGAATTAATACGATTGATTAAATACTTAGAGTGCGTGTATCCATGCTACCATGGGCAGTCTGAACCATTTATGACACCGTGTTATTTCAACAGATAGTCTAGACAGGTGTGGGAGAGTGTGTGTGAACCATTTATGACACCGTGTTATTTAAACAGATAGTCTAGAGAGGTGTGGGAGACTGTGTGTGGGAGAGTGTGTGTGAACCATTTATGAGACCATGTTATTTAAACAGTTAGTCTAGACAGGTGTGGGAGAGTGTGTGTGAACTATTTATTTATTTATTTATTTAGGCATTTTTTTATATAGCGCTTACCTTAAGGCTCTAAGCGCTTTACAATTATTAAAAACATGTAAACTAAGTAAAATAAAAAATGAGACACTAGGATAGTAACTACTATACTATAGAAACAATTAAAATGGCTATAAAACGAGGACAGTTTGGCACGTTTTGGCCTATAATACAGGATCAACCCGAGACAGAAAATGGGGCAGGGCAAGGATGGTGCATCACGGGTCATAGGCGGACCTAAACAGATGGGTTTTAAGGGACTTTTTAAAAGTGGACGAGGTTTCACAATGACGGATATGGAAGGGGAGCTAGTTCCAGAACGAGGGCCCACGGAAGTAGAAGGAGCGTTCACCGATGGTCTTAGTTTTGGTTCTTGGGATTGAGAGGGTTCTATTGTCAATGGAAGAGCGTAGTTGTCTTGTGGGGATGTAAGGAAGCAACAGTTCAGAGAGATAGACAGGAAAGTGAGGGTCAGTGAACGAGTTGAAGCAAAGATTGGAAGACTTGTATTTGATGCGAGAGGATATTGGAAGCCAGTGGAGTTGCCGCATGTGTGGTTGAATGTGGTCATGTTTCTTTAATTTAAAAATGAGTCTGCATGCTGAGTTCTGTGCCTTCTGAAGTTTTTCTATGTGGTGTTGAGGAATGCCTGAGAGAAGAATGTTACAGTAGTCAAATTTTGAAAGAATGAGTGAAGAGACGAGAGTTTTTGTGGCATCAAAGGAGAGGAGGTGTCTAATGGTGCTGATTTTTCTAATTTCGTTATATGCTGATCTGCATATATTCGTGACATGTTTGTCCATGGAGAGGGTGTCCGTAAGCGTGACTCCAAGGTTTCTGGCAGAGGGAGAGAGTGTGATGTCAGAGTTGCCAATAGATATAGAAGAAGGAGCGAATGGAGGGAGAGGTTTGTTTTGAGAGTGGATGAGAAGGATTTCCGTTTTATCATCATTTAGCTTCAGTTTGTTGCAAGTCATCCAACGCTTTACGTCGTCCACGCACTCCTGTATGCGAAGGATTGTGGCATCAAGTTCATCAGGAAAGCAAGAATCACTGATTTCAGTGTCATCAGCAAAGCATTGACTGGAAACTGAGTGGTGGCAAATGAGAGATGATAGAGGTTTAGTGTAGAGGATGAAAAGGACCGGCCCAAGGTCCGATCCTTGAGGAACTCCAATAGACAGGGCTGAAGGTTTGGAAGAGCGGTTGGAAATAGAGACTGTTTGAGTTCTGTCAGAAAGATATGATTAAACCAGTTTAAAGCTGAGCCAATAAGTCCGAAAGAAAGATAAAGGCGGTCAAGAAGAATCTGGTGGTCAATGGTATCAAATGCAGCAGAGAGATCTAACAGAGTGAGAATAGAGAGTTTGCCATCGTCCATCGCGCGCAGGAGGTCGCTCATGACTCGGACCAGTGCTGTTTCTGTGCTATGACCAAGTCGGTAGGCGGACTGGGAGGAAGGATAGAGATTGCGAGAGTGAAGATAGTCAGAGAGCTGAGAGAGTATGAGTTTTTCTATGATTTTTGAGAGAAAGGAGAGGTTGCTGACGGGGCGGTAATTCTTGAGTGTGTTTGGATCAAGTGAGGGTTTCTTTAGGAGTGGCAGGACTATCGACCATTTAAAAATGGGAGGGGATGCCTGAGAGAATCGAAGAATTTATGATGGAAGTGAGTGCTGGGAGGAGGACGTCAAGGCATTCTACAAGCAGTGGGACGGGGATCGGATCGAGGGCAAAAGACTTGGGAGCAGACCTGATGATGACTCGCCTCGCCTCATCCTCAGTCACAGGCAGGAATCTATCAAATGATTCTGTCTGACTAACGTCCTCCGAGAACGGTGAAAAAGGTGTAGGGGTCGCACTGTCTAGCTCCTTCCTGATCGTTTGCACCCTGGTGATGAAAAAGTCCACAAAGGCGTCAGGGAGTTGCTCTGGTGCAATGTCGGTAGGGAGGGTGAAATTCTTGCTGTTGCCAAGAAGACGGTGACTAGCACTGAACAGCGCATTGGTTGATGCACATGATTCGACCTTTGGGCTCCAGTAGTCATCCTCTGCCACCACCTCCTTTGCTGTCCAAAAGATCTGTCTGTCGACACTCAGTCCAGTCTTTACCCAGCGTCTTTCAGCGCGTCTTCGCACGAGTTATGACACCGTGTTATTTAAACAGATAGTCTAGACAGGTGTGGGAGAGTGTTTGCTCACCCTGTATTGATGGGACGTTGTGGACAAGTACCTGGTATTCAGAGATCTGAGTATGAGGCGTTCATTGATTACAAATGATGAGTTGTGTTTGTTTGTAGTCAGTGCATTTCAGTCAACAATGAAAAGTGGGAGGCAATAGCAAAGATTCTTGAAAGTATTTTTTTTTTTTTTAAAAACATAAGAATGTATGACCAAATGACGTATGTTTCTTCTGATAAATTTCCACAAAAATGGAAACTCTGTAAAAAAAATCACTATGGTTTTACAAATGACCCAATATCAAACAAGTTTTACTCTCTTTAATGACCAACATCAAGTCCAAAAAACCCTTTGACTCGTGAGCATTTCGAGCACGTACTACTGATAAGGACCGCAAATTCATAAAGTTGCTTCTAAAATTCATAACAAAATATATCATTAAAAGTGGGCAAACTTTTTATTCACTTCATTTATATTCTTGATGAGTCAATAATGACATTGGATATATGAGTCTTTATACATCAGGTAAGAAGTATTAATAAAATTAATTGATCGTGGGCCCTCAATATATAGAAGAAGAAGAAGACGAAAACATCAACAAAAATTATGTTGAGCTAACATTGCGGCCCCCGGGTTTGTGGAAAATATTTTTTGCGTCACAAAAAACAGTTCGATAGCACTGACTTGGATTTTAAGAAATGTATCATTTTGTTCAGCACTTAGACTATAACAGAAATGGTCCATTTCAATCCATTGACTTAGACTATAACAGAAATTTACCATTTCGATCCATGCACTAAGACTATAATATAATGGACCTTTACGATCCATGCACTATAACTTAAATGTAACATTTGGCAGACGACACTTGAACTTCATCATGTAACGTCCCTTAGGAATTCAATTTTTCATTTATTCTACCAATATTTGATATCTTTATATATGATGATCTTTCTCTAATGACAAACATACTGTACAGTACAACAATACACAACATAATGAACACATAAGCCCCATAACTTTCACATTAAGTCAAGACTGACCACAAACTCACCGAAGTAAGTCTATATTTACTTGTTCAGCTGCTGACCCGGGCTCCAAGCTTTCGTGTTGGATACGGCCAGTCCACCTTTCAGGCTTTGGAGACGGAGGAGTACTTCAGTGCAACGGACTGGGACGCCATCATGCTGGAAGCCCACGAGGCGCCTCCTGTTCCAATTATGTGTATTGTAACATATTCTACTTTCATTAACAACCCATATTATTGCTCATACAGTAGTTATTATACTCTACAATCTTTATAAAAATTCACACAATCATTTAAGTACATACATATAAACTCAAACTATATAAACCCTATAATCCAGACTAAAAAGTTGAGTAGTTGCTTCACAAACTGTTTTGTACTTGCTTGTCACATAATACAACAATGATTTGGTTTTATTTGTTTATTAAATAATACAACTTTGATTGTTTGTGGAGTTGCAACACGGGGCAGTTCCGATGGAGACAAAGAAATGCAGCTTGTTTTGTACCACGACGGAGTCAAACTTAAGAAAAAACCGCTCAGATTCGATGACATTTCTAAAAGGTTGGCATACAAAAATAAGTTCTATATAAACATCATTGTGCTGATAATGACTCGTGGGGTAGAGGGTATATCCCTGTGTGAGAGAGATAAAGCATTGTATGGGAGAGATGCATCATTGTATGGGAGAAATACATCATTGTGTTGTAGAGATTCATCAGTGTGTTGGATAGAGTGAATCAATATGTTGAAAATGATACTTCTTATTTGGAGATTTAAACTTATATAGACTTCAACAAGTTAGCCATCTCTGTTCTAGACATACAATGGAAATATATGTTCATCAACAATGTTACATGCATTAAGGTGGGGGGAAATGCTACTTATTGGCAACTTTTAGAAATCATCTTGCAAATGTTCACTTGTCCAAAAGAATCAAATGTCCCCAGGCATGCCTCCAAACTGTTCAGTGAAGCTTATCTTCATGAGATGCACAGGAGGACCATCGCAAGGGAAGTTAAGAGACAAAAAGCTAGACCACCAGTTGCCAATTATTCTTTTCTCAAGATCGTGGACAGCGGTCAATTTAAGTACAGTCATTTTTTAGATCACTTGTGGTCCGTTTATGGATAAAATAATTTTTGTTCACTTGTGGCCCAGTTTTAGAGACAATATTTTAAGTTTACTTGTGGCCTGGTTGTGGAGAAAATAGTTTTAGGTCACTAATGGCCCATTTGTGGATATAATAGTTTTAGGTCACTTGTTGCGCGGTTGTGGAGACTATAGTTTTAGTTCACTTGTGGCCCGGTTGAGGATACTATAGTTTTAGGTCTCTAGTGGCCCAGTTGTGGATATAATAGTTTTAGGTCACTTGTTGCGCGGTTGTGGAGACTATAGTTTTAGTTCACTTGTGGCCCGGTTGGGGAGAAAATAGTTTTAGTTCACTTGTGGCCCGGTTGAGGATACTATAGTTTTCTTCACTTGTGGCCCGGTTGTGGATATAATAGTTTTAGGTTACTAATGGCCCAGTTGTGGATATAATAGTTTTAGGTCACTAGTTGCGCGGTTGGGGAGACTATAGTTTTAGTTGATATGCATGGGTTCAAAAGTCTAGGTATTGTGTTTGTGAGGGGGCCACAATTAATTGGGTAAATGATTTACTTTAATTACTTTCGTATAATATTTATATTATAAATAGTTCAAATGATAATGTTGTATGTGGGGGTAACATTTTGTTACAATGTAATGATGACAAATATATTTGTATTTGGCATTGGTAAAGTTGTTATATACATTTATAAATAATATAAAACATATATTATGAGAATAGTTCATAATGTGTTTAAGAAGTCTTTTCTCTTATCCTAACGCAATTCAGTCAGAGACAAAACAAAGTATCAGAATCGGACGAGCCTTCAGACTCAGAGACAATACCATCTGAACCTTTCACGACCATCTCACAGACATTGGATGCAGAGTTTAAGAGTCTGCAAGTAAGTTCCATACAAACCCAAGCATCATTCAAACAATTCCAAGCTTTCTCAATTTTCACTCCAAAAATTCAAACCATTTTATGTGGTTGTCCAAGAATTCCAACCATTCCCATTTGTCATTTTAATAAATCCAACCATTCTTATGGGGTATTCCAACAATTTCAACCATTCCCTTGGGGCATTCCAATAATTCCAACAATTCTTCTTCTTCTATATTTTGAGGGCCCACGATCAGTGAATTGATCATTCTGGCTCCTATGTTTCAGGAGTGTTGGCAATGTAACTGTGCATGGTTTTGAAAGGGATACTTCACTGGTTGCAAGGGCAACTAAGCAATGGTATTAAGAGCTGGGGGTTGGAAGATAGGAGGCAATAGACGCAAATCTGTCACGTGTAGTCGCCTCAACCGTTGCTTTTGAAGCTGGTTCCAGTCCCTTATTGTCTTTGGCAGGAATGATGAGCTTCTGTACTGAGTTCTTGTTTTTACTAGTCGGAACTGCCTGTCATGGCCTCGTCGCTGTCTAGGGGGCTGGGGGTGGGGTGGGTTGGAGGGACAAGTTTCTGAATAATGCTGTAACAGTAGAAGCTGGTACAAAACTTAGGGCCAAACATTTAAGTTAAAAATGGCTATTTATTTTGATCACTTATTTATAATTTGCTAAAGATATTTTTTTTAAAATTTATATTACAATATACAAATTGTTAAAATAATTAAATGCAATTAAAAAATATGAAAAAATACAAAATTTTCTTAGACAACTTTACACAAACATGAAAGTGACACAGTGTGAAAATAGTGTACTGTCCTCAAAACTTCGAAATGCCTTAAATCTGTGTTTCGAAGCGAAGATTTTACAATGTAGCCAATCTGTTGAAAAGCGGAAAATAATTTCAGTCCAGTATTAAAAATAAAAATTTTAAATGTTTAAAAATGATTGTTCGCCCACTCAATCCAAACCTCGCCCCAAAACAACTGACACACTAAATGTGTTTAAATAGTTAATGTGTCCCCCTTCAGATGGGCCCCATTTAGTAGCTATTTAGAGTGTGCCCCTTTAGATAGGCCCCATTTAGTAGCTATTTAGAGTGTGCCCATTCAGATAGGCCCCATTAAGTAGATATTTAAAGTGTGCCCACTCAGATAGGCCCCATTAAGTAGCTATTTAGAGTGTGCCCCTTCAGATAGGCCCCATTTAGTAGCTATTTAGAGTGTGCCCCTTCAGATAGGCCCAATTTAGTACCTATTTAGAGTGTGCCCATTCAGATAGGCCCCATTAAGTAGCTATTTAGAGTGTGCCCCTTCAGATAGGCCCCATTTAGTAGCTATTTAGAGTGTGCCCCTTCAGATAGGCCCTAATTAGTAGCTATTAAGAGTGTTCCCCTTCAGATAGGCCCCATTTAGTAGCTATTTAGAGTGTGCCCCTTCATATAGGCCCTATTTTTGTGCCCCTTCAGATAGGCCCTATTTAGTAGCTATTTAGAGTGTGCCCCTTCAGATAGGCCCTATTTAGTAGCTATTTAGAGTGTGCCCCTTCAGATAGGCCCTATTTAGTAGCTATTTAGAGTGTGGCCCTTTAGATAGGCCCCATTTAGTAGATATTTAGAGTGTGCCCCTTCAGATAGGCCCCATTTAGTAGATATTTAGAGTGTGCCCCTTCAGATAGGCCCCCATATAGTAGATATTTAGAGTGTGCCCCTTCAGATTGGCCCTATTTAGTAGCTATTTAGAGTGTGCCCCTTCAGATAGGCCCTATTTAGTAGCTATTTAGAGTAAGCCCCTTCAGATAGGTCCTATTTAGTAGCTATTTAGAGTGTGCCCCTTTAGATAGGCCCCATTTAGTAGCTTTTTAGAGTGTGTCCCTTCAGATAGGCCCCATTTAGTAGCTATTTAGAGTGTGCCCATTCAGATAGGCCCTATTTAGTAGCTATTTAGAGTGTGCCCCCTTCAGATAGGCCCTATTTAGTAGCTATTTAGATTGTGCCCCTTCAGATAGGCCCTGTTTAGTAGCTATTTAGAGTGCGCCCCTTCAGATAGGCCCTATTTAGTAGCTATTTAGAGTGTGCCCCTTCAGATAGGCCCCATTTAGTAGCTATTTAGAGTGTGTCCCTTTAGATAGGCCCTATTTAGTAGCTATTTAGAGTAAGCCCCTTCAGATAGGCCCTATTTAGTAGCTATTTAGAGTAAGCCCATTCAGATAGGCCCCATAAGCTGTAGCTATATAGAGTGGTCCTCTTCAGATAGGCCCTATAAGCTGTAACTATTTAGTTTCCCCTTCAGATAGGCCTTAAAACCTGTAGCTATTTAGAGTGTGGCCCTTCCGTTAGGCCCTATAAGCTGTAGCTATTTTCTCACTCCAGAACAATAATTCCCATATTCAAGGACATAAACCTCAAGTTGTTATTGTAATCGTAATTTTTATAAGTATATTTTTTCCAGGAAAATCTTCATATCTTGGATAAAGAAGACGCTTTGAAAATCATGAAACTCCATTTGGTAACAGAAAGTCGTGATGCTATCATATCATCCATAAATCATTGGTTTATTATTCCTATAGCATGTACACTTCACAATAATTCTTTAAATATCAATGATGAGAATAAAAGCAGAGATGAAATGGGTGAGATGGATAAGATGGGTGAATGGGGAGATGGATGAGATTGGTGAGATGGGTGAGATGGAATAATTGAATGATGGGTAAGATGGATAAGATAGATGAGATGGGTGAGATGGATGAGATGAATAAGATGGAGGAGATGGGTACGATGGGTGAGATGAAGGAGATGGGCAAGATAAATAAGATAGATGAAATGGGTGAGATGGGTAAGATGAGTTAGATGGAAGAGATGGGTAAGATGAGTTAGATGGAAGAGATGGGTAAGATGGAGGAGATGGATGAGTTTGGTTTGATGGGTGATATGGAAGATATGGATGTGATTGATAAAATGGGTGATATGGATGAGATGGGTAAGATGGGTGAGATGGATGTGATTAAAAAGATGGCTGAGATGGATAAGAAGGATGAGATGGGTTCGATGGATGAGATTGGCAAGATGGATGAGATGGGTTCGATGGATGAGATTGGCAAGATGGATGAGATGGGTTCGATGGATGAGATTGGCAAGATGGATGAGATGGGTTCGATGGATGAGATTGGCAAGATGGATGAGATGGGTTCGATGGATGAGATTGGCAAGATGGATGAGATGGGTTCGATGGATGAGATTGGCAAGATGGATGAGATGGGTTCGATGGATGAGATTGGCAAGATGGATGAGATGGGTTCGATGGATGAGATTGGCAAGATGGCTGAGATGGATAAGAAGGATGAGATGGGTTCGATGGATGAGATGGGTAAGATGTAGGAGATTTGAAAGAACGATAAGATCAGTTAGATGAATGAGATGGATACGAAAGGGGATGTGCATAATATGGGTAAGGTTTTGATGGATGTGATGGAAGAGATGGTTGAAATGGGTAAGATGGATCAGATAAGTGGGTGAGTTGCGTGAGTCGCGTAAGATAGTTGAGATGCTTGAGATGGGTATGAGGGGTAAGATAGGTTAAATGGATGAATGTGTGAGATGTATAAGATGGGTGATATTGGTGAGATGGGTGAGATGGTTGATATGGATCAGATTGGTGAGATAGGTGAGATAGGTGAGATGGATGAAATAAATGAGGGGTGAAAGGATGTGATTGGTGAGATGAATGAGATGGTTAATATGAGTAAGATGGATAAGATAGGTGCGATGTGTGGGATGGGTGAGATAGGTGAGATGGAGGAGATGGTTGAGATTGTAAGATAGGTGAGATGAGTGAGACTAGTAAGATGGATAAGATGAGTTAGACGAATGACATGGATAAGGGGTGATGTCGATAATATGGGTAATGTGTGAAATGAGTGAGATTGGTCAAATGTGAACGGTGGATAACATGGTTTAGATGGATAATATCGATGAGATGGTTGAGATTGATGAGATGGTGTAATGGTTGAGATTGATGAGATGGTGTAATGGGTGAGATTGATGAGATGGTGTAATGGGTGAGATTGATGAGATGGTGTAATGGGTGAGATTGATGAGATGGTGTAATGGGTGAGATTGATGAGATGGTGTAATGGGTGAGATTGATGAGATGGGTGAGTTAGATGAGATGAGTGATATTGGTGAGACGTGTTTGATGGGTGAGATGCGTGAGACAAGTAAGATGGGTGAGATGAATAAAATTGATGTTATGGGTGATATAGATGAATTGAGTGATATGGATGAGATGATTGAGATAAGTGAGATGGCTGAGATGGATGAGATAGTTGGATGGATGAGATGGGTGAGATGGTTTTATATCGATGAGGTGGTAAATGGGTGAGATGGGTAACATGGGTGAGATGGATGAGATGAGTGAGATGGATGAGATTGTTGAGATGGATAAGATGGGTGAGATGGTCGTGATTGGTGATATGGGAGTGTTGGATAAGATAATCTAGATGGATGAGATGGATAAAGTGGCGATGTGGATAATATGGGTGAGGGCTGGGATGGATGAGATGGGGGAAATTGTGTGATGGATAAGATGAGTGAAATGGGTAAGATGGATAAGATATTAGAGATGGATAAGACAGATTAGATGGGTGAGATTTATGAGATGGTGTAATGGATGAGATTGGTTAGTTGGGTGGGATGAATGAGGTTGGTGAGATAGGTGAGGGGTGAAAGGATGAGATTGGTGAGATGGATGAGATGGAGGACATGTGTAAGATGGATAAGATGAGTTAGATGATGAGATGGATAAGACGGTGAGATTGATGAGATGGAGGAGATGTGTAAGATAGATAAGATGAGTTAGATGATGAGATGGATAAGACGGTGAGATTGATGAGATGGAGGAGATGTGTAAGATAGATAAGATGAGTTAGATGATGAGATGGATAAGACGGTGAGATTGATGAGATGGAGGAGATGTGTAAGATAGATAAGATGAGTTAGATGATGAGATAGATAAGATGGTGAGATTGGTGAGATGGAGGAGATGTGTAAGATAGATAAGATGAGTTAGATGATGAGATAGATAAGACGGTGAGATTGATGAGATGGAGGAGATGTGTAAGATAGATAAGATGAGTTAGATGATGAGATGGATAAGACGGTGAGATTGATGAGATGGAGGAGATGTGTAAGATAGATAAGATGAGTTAGATGATGAGATAGATAAGATGGTGGTGTGGATAATAAGGGTGAGGGTGAGATGTATGAGATTTACATTTTATTTAAAATATGATTAAATGGATTATTTCTTCATTTAACTTTAATTACTTGCAATATTTCATTATATAACTTCAGTTAGTAGCAGAATTGCATTATGTAACTTTAGTTAGTCGCAGTATTTCATCATTTAACTACAGTTAGTAGCAGTGTTTCATTCTATAACTTCAGTTAGTAGAAGTATTTTATTAAATAACTTCAGTTAGTTGCATTAGTTCATCTTTTAACTTCAGTTAATCATCCTCATGTCCCTTAGTCCTTGGACCGTTGGGGCGCCACAGATGACATGTGAACCATCCTCCTCCAGTCCTCTCTGTCTTCTGCACTACGCACAACATCGCCTAGTTTTAGTCCCGTCCACTCTTTGGTGTTATCTTTCCTCCTTTTTCTTTGTCTTCCTCTTCTTATCCACCCTCTCGTGGTACCCTACATAGTTTCTTTGGCAAGCCCTTGTTTCCTTGTCATGTGGCCATATCATTGAAGTTTGCTCTTTTTGTACAGTCATCAAGAGGTCATCGCACTATCCAATTGCTTGACGAATACTTTCTTTCACCTGATCATTGGAGATATGGTCCCTATAGCAGAGGCCAAAAATGCTTCTGAAGCATCTCATCTCCATCGCCTTTATTTTCCTTTCAAGATCTGCTGTTAATGTCCAGGATTTGCAGTCATACAGGAAAATAGAGAGCCTTAGTGAGCGAATCAGCCTGATTTTGGTGCTGGGGGCTATATTTTTGTCAGTCCATTTTTTCTTGAGCCTCTTTATTGTTGTTGTGGTCTGGGCAATCCTGGACATCAGTTCGGGCTTGGGGCCTTCTTCTGAGACTAATTCTCCTAGGTATTTGAAGCTGCCTACTGTCTCTGGTCTTTCCTCCCCGACCTTAATTTCAGTGACAATGCCGGCGGTGTTATTTGTCATCAGTTTTGTCTTTTCGGCACTGGTTCGCTTGCCAAAGGACGACGAGGTCTTGTCGAGACGCTTTACCAGGTCGGCTAGCTCTTCTTCGTTCCCAGCAAGTCCATCTATTCGCAAAGCGTAGGTTGGTGATTATTCTGCCACCAATACTGACCGTCCCTTCATGTGCTTCAAGAGCATCGACATAATCTCTCTAGGATGATGTTAATCAGAGTGGGGAAGAGCAAGCAGCCATGTCGTACTCCAACCGTGGCCTTGAAACATTCTCCGATGTTGTTGTTAAAGAAGGCTGTACTGGTGGCCTTATCATAGAGGTTACAAAACATTCTTGTTAGGTTTGTGTTGATGTTGTAGTGCGTCATGGTGGCCTATAAAGCAACATGCCAAACCCTGTTGAATTCTTTTTTTGAAATCCACAAAGTCTTGGTGTACGTTTTTTTGGTTTTGAGCATATTTCTCACATTGTATTCGGGTGTTTAGGATCTGTTCAGTAGTGTCCCGTCCTTGCCTGAAGCACGAATGTTATTCAGCAATGATTCTGTCGGCATATGGTCTTAGTCGGTTCAATATGACCTTCAGCATGACCTTGCTTGTATGCCTTTTCAGGCTAATGGTGCGATATTTTTGGCATAGCTGTATGTTACCTTTTTGGGGGAGGGTGATGATGAGCGATTGGGTCCATGATATGGGCCATTCCCCTGTCAGCCATAGTTTTTTTTAATATTAAATAGGACATTTATCATTGCTTCTCCTCCTTGTTTCACCAACTCGGCAAGGATATTATCCACTGCTGCGGCCTTTGTTATCTGGAGTACTTGGACTGATGCTTCTACTTCTGTGCGGAGAATAGGGTAGTTATCATTGCCTGTTGCTGGAGAAACATTATGGATATCTGGGTCTATCTTATATTTTCATTATGCAGCTCTGAGCAGTATTCATTCCATCTTTTTATGATATCATTTTCCTCGGTCAAACATTTACCATTTTTATCCTGTATGGTAATACGCCATTGTTTTGCTGTGGTTAGTTCTTTCACCAACTGGTATGCTTTTTTTGCTATTGTTTTTCTTCAAGCAGTTTTCTATGTCTTAACATGGCTCTTCAATCAAGTTCTTCTTTACAATTTTAATAACTTTTTTGATTGCTTGGTTAACTGTTCTATATTTATTGTTCAGTTAACTTCAGTTAGTAGCAGTATTTCATCATTCAACTTCAACTTTTATCTGTTTTGATCTCATTTAAGTTTATCTTAGTGCCCCACTTTGTCTGCCGAGATGTCATTTAAGTTTATCTTAGTGTTCCACTTTGTCTGCCGAGATCTCATTTAAGTTTATCTTAGTGTTCCACTTTGTCTGCCGAGATCTCATTTAAGTTTATCTTAGTGTTCCACTTTGTCTGCCGTGATCTCATCTGAAATTATCTTAGTGCCCCACTTTGTCTTCCGTGATCTCATCTAAGTTTATCTTAGTACCCCACTTTGTTTGCCGTGATCTCATTTAAATTTATCTTAGTGTCCCACTTTGTCTGCCGAGATCTCATTTAAGTTTATCTTAGTGTCCCACTTTGTCTACCGTGATCTCATCAAAAAATATCTTAGTGCCCCACTTTGTCTGCCGTGATCTCATCTAAGTTTATTAAATTATTTCACTTTGTTTGCCGTGATCTCATCTAAGTTTATCTTAGTGTCTCACTTTGTTTGCTGTGATCTAATCTAAGTTTATCTTAGTGCCCCACTTCGGTTGCCGTGATCTCATCTCAGTTTATCTTAGTGTCTCACATTGTCTTCCTTGATCTCATTTAAGTTTATCATAGTGTCTCACTTTGTTTGCCGTGATCTCATTTAAGTTTATCTTAGTGTCTCACTTTGTTTGCCGTGATCTCATCTAAGTTTATATTAGTGTCTCACTTTGTTTGCCGTGATCTCATCTAAGTTTATCTTAGTGTCTCACTTTATTTGCAGTGATCTCATTTAAGTTTATCTTAGTTTCTCACTTTGTTTGCCGTGATCTCATTTAAGTTTATCTTAGTGTCTCACTTTGTTTGCCGTCATCTCATTTAAGTTTATCTTAGTGTCTCACTTTGTTTGCCGTGATCTCATCTAAGTTTCTCTTAGCGTCTCACTTTGTTTTCTGTGATCTCATCTAAGTTTATCTCAGTGTCTCACTTTGTTTGCCGTGATCTCATCTAAGTTTATCTTAGCGTCTCACTTTGTTAGCCGTGATCTCATCTAAGCTTATCTTAGTGTCTCACTTTGTTTGCTGTGATCTCATTTAAGTTTATCTTAGTGTCTCACTTTGTTTGCTGTGATCTCATTTAAGTTTATCTTAGCGTCTCACTTTGTTTGCTGTGATCTCATCTAAGTTTATATTAGTGTCTCACGTTGTCTTCTTCTTTTATATTTTTTTTTGCCAAGATCTCATCAAAGTTTATCTTAATGTCCCACTTTTTCTTCTTCTATATTATGTCTGCTGTGAGCTCATCTAAGTCTCATCAATTCACTTCAGTTAGTGGAAGTAATTCTTCATTTAACTCCAGTTAGTAGCAGTATTTCTTTATTTACTTGAGTTAGTAGTAGAATTTTATTATATAACTTCAGTTAGTAGCAGTATTTCTTTTTATAATTTTAGTTCGTTACAGTATTTCATTATAGGCCTATAACTTCAGTAAATAGCAGAATTGCATCATGTAAATTCAGTTGGTAGCAGTTTTTTTATTAAATAACTTCATTTAGTAGCAGTATTTTATTATATAACTTCAGTTAGTAGCAGAATTTCATTACATAACTTTAGTTAGTAGCATTATTTCTTTTTTTAACTTCAGTTCACAGTACTACCTTATCATTTATATTTCGTGAGGTTAATTTTACTTTTCATTGGTTATAACCATGGTTTTATCAGAGAAACATTTGCCACCGATGAAATAAAAATTAGACTTGGTCCTAATTTTTTATAAAATTTAGTTTATTGTATTTTGACACGATATTTAACATCCTTGAAGTACTGTGGTTAGCTTCTGCTTTCAAATTTTTATCCACGCTAGGCCTCCAAGATAATAAACATGAGTGTTCATCACAAGAAAAAGGCCAAGTTAAGGTGGTCCAGCTATTTGAGACCGATAGGTGAGTAGCAAGTCTGTAATGGAGACGAATGTGTTCAGGTTGATGCCACATGAAAAATAACTTACAGAGTAGGGCAAAACCTAGGATCGGACAAAACTAAAGGAAGAACATCATGAATAAAAAGATCTCATTTTAGTTTATCTTACTGTCCCACTTTGTCTGCCAAGATCTCATTTTAGTTTATCTAAGTGTCCCACTTTGTCTGCCGTGATCTCATTTAAGTTTATCTGACTGTCCCACTTTGTCTGCCAAGATCTCATTTAAGTTTATCTTACTGTCCCACTTTGTCTGCCAAGATCTCATTTAAGTTTATCTTACAGTCCCACTTTGGCTGCCGATATCTCATTTAAGTTTATCTGACTGTCCCACTTTGTCTGCCAAGATCTCATTTAAGTTTATCTTACTGTCCCACTTTGTCTGCCGTGATCTCATTTAAGTTTATCTTACTGTCCCACTTTGTCTGCCGTGATCTCATTTAAGTTTATCTTAGTGTTCCACTTTGTCTGCCGTGATCTCATCTAAGTTTATCTTAGTGCCCCACTTTGTCTGCCGAGATCTCATTTAAGTTTATCTTAGTGTCCCACTTTGTCTGCCGTGATCTCATCTAAGTTTATCTTAGTGCTCCACTTTGTCTGCCGAGATCTCATTTAAATTTATCTTAAATAAAGATAATATGATAGGGGCAAAAAGCTATTAAGAAAATAATAATAAAGAAAATGTCGTTCCTTTGCCGGCCTCCATGCGTGTGATTGTGGGCCCCATACGACCCCTTGGCGCATGCTATGCAGGTCTGGTCTAGAGTGATGGATAAAGTTAATAGAGTAATGTAACAATCTAACTAGCGTCATGCAACAATCTTACTAGAATCGAGTAACAAACTCACTAGAGTCAAGTAACAAACTTACAATTGCTTTGTTATAGAAATTGCAACTCTGTGCTACTGCTGCTTGCATGACCCGGCGTCGTCCTATCTCAAAGCGCTCATGACGCCTTATGTACCCAATAGACAACTCCGCTCATCCGATAGTGGCAAACTTTTGATACCACGTGTTCGCAATGAGACTTACGGAAGGCACACTTTCACTTTTGTTGGCCCAACAATTTGGAACACACTTCCTGTCGCTATCAGAAACAACCAGACACTGGAGTCTTTCAAAACTGCTTTGAAAACATATCTATTTCGAAAACACCTGCTGAGGTGATGTTGTCTACCATCAGCTCCAGCTAGCTATTATCTCTTAGATGTAAAGTGGCCTGTGTTGTTTATGGTTGCAAGGGATGAAAGACTTAGAGTGGCTATTCTCGTATGTAGTTTTTGTAATGTTGCGTTTGTATTTCAATGTGGTACAATATAGATTTTTTTTCATTACTCTTTTAATATGGTTGACTTTGTACCACGCTTCGAGCCTTTGGGGATGAAGCGTGATTTTCAAAAAAGCTTTATTATTATTATGTAACAAACTTACTAAGAGTCATGTAACAAGCTTGGAAGAGTCATGTAATATGCTTACTAGAGTCATGTAATAAACTTACTGGAGTCAAGTAACAAACTAACTATAATCAAGAAACAAACTTAATAGAATCAAGTAACAAACTAACGAGAGTCATTTAACAAACTTACTAGAGTAATCTTATAAACTTGTCATATAAAAACCAACTGAAATCATTTAAAACATTTAACAGATTCATGGAGCAAACTTACTAGAGTCATGAAACAAACATTATAGGGTCGTGTAAAAAGCTTAATAAAGTCATGTTACAAACTTAACATATTTATGTAACAAACTTTATGTCAAAAACTTACTAGAGTCATTTAACAAACTTGTCATGTAACAAACAAAATAGAGTCATTTAACAAACTAACTAGTGTCATGTAACAAACTTACTAGAGTCAAGTAACAAGCTTACAAGAGTCATTTAACAAACTAACTATAGTCATGTAACAAACTAACTAGTGTAATGTAACAAACTTACTAAGAGTCATGTAACAAACTTAATAGAGTCATGTTTTTAAAAAAAACTCTAATCCAGACAATATAGTTAGTGCCTCCCCCGGTCGGACTAATTTTGTACCAACCCTTGTCAAGAAACCAACACTGCCGTTGGCCGGAATTGTCTTCCTTAATTTAACAGAAAAAATTGCCTCCCTCACTTTCCTAGCCACCGGATAAAACAAAAATATGAACAGAATGTAGATTAATTTATTAATGATTGGAGTCTAGCTTTCATCAAATGATTATTAAATTAATTTTCATTTCAGAAAAATCCTCAGAAGTTTAACAAACGTCCTCTGAAACATGACAAGGTTTTCTATAAGCGGCCCACAGAACATTGTTTCTGTTGTCTTCTTTGTTTAGCTTTTGTCTGACACATTTAGCTGACACATTTAGCTGACACATTTAGCTGACACATTTAGCTGACACATTTAGCTGACACATCATCATCAAACACATTTATCTGACACATTGAGACACGTTGGTGTTTTTAATGTAAGTTTGAAAATCATATTAGAATCTAAAAGTCATAATCTAATAATGAACTACCGGTCATAACCTGATAAGGACCTATCTGTCATAATCTAATAAGGATCAACTGTAATAATCTAATAAGGATGCACAGCATGACATGTGGCAATGGACGTCGACAGGCTGTTTAGGTTGGTCATGGCATAGAACTACTAGAAATTCTGACGTTGTGTGCTAGCTACGATATGTGTGTTAATAGGATGGGACAGTGAAACACGTTGAGTTTATTAAATGTATTTCAAATGAGCATAAACTTTGTTGCTTATTTTCTCAACACTTTTTACTTTTATCCAAATTTCAAAACATTTTTTTTAAATCACTCTCTATATAATTAATTTAAATAATATTTATTTGTTATGTTTCAACATTTGCTTTTGTTAAACAGTTGCACAAAAAAAAAATCATGTGGATTCAGAGACATTATGAGTTACTTCACCTCTCTGTTATGGTGGGTTTGTGGGATTTAATGGGTGGGGACTTGGGGATGTAATGGTGGGAAGGTTGGGATATAATGGTGGGCATGTTAGGATATAACGGTGGTGATTTGGGGATATGATGGTGGTGATATAGAGATATAATGGTGGGCATGTTAGGATATAACGGTGGTGATTTGGGGATATAATGGTGATGATATAGAGATATAATGGTGGGCATGTTAGGATATAATGGTGGTGATTTGGGGATATAATGGTGGTGATATAGAG
Source organism: Lymnaea stagnalis (assembly GCA_964033795.1). Taxonomy (NCBI): domain Eukaryota; kingdom Metazoa; phylum Mollusca; class Gastropoda; family Lymnaeidae; genus Lymnaea; species Lymnaea stagnalis. Next base: position 281,457 of record CAXITT010000839.1, on the reverse strand, counting down.
ATATAATGGTTGGCATGTTAGGATATAACGGTGGTGATTTGGGGATATAATGATGGTGATATAGAGATATAATGGTGGGCATGTTGTGATATAATGGTGGGGATGTTGTGATATAATGATCGGTTTGTGGGTATATTATGGTGGGGATTCTGGAGATTGAATGGTGGGATTATGGTGACATAATAGTAGGAATATGGTACACAATGGTCGGAATTTGGGGATATAATGGTGGTTATTTTTTGGATATAATAAGCATTTATAGTATCCCTGGGGCTGATGGAGTCTTTACAAAATTCTTGTGAATACACATTGTTCACTTAATATACACACTAAGAAGTCAAAAGTATCCACATATTTGTGGTTGATATTGCATGAGCTGTCCAGTTGATATCGAAAGATAACATGATCACTGCCTTTTTTCTAGATTATATTCATTTCGACTTGATTATCCCTTTAACAAATGATTAGATTACATTCTTTGCGATGAGATCATTTCGAAACTTAATTTTGTCCGTGAACCTTGGTACAATAAATGATGTCTATATATGCAATGTATATCATGATGTGCTTTGGTCTGCCATATTTTTATAGTGTAGCTGGCTGAAAGCTACCTGTCTAAGATCATTTTTAAAATTATTTCTCAAAGCTCATTTCACTTCTATTAAAAGTAATATTGCTTAAGTTGTATTGTACAAGTACATTTAAGATAATGTAAGATTAAGTCTGTCAACAACATAGGCTAAGAAAAAATAGGATGTGGATAACATAGCCAGTGGATCGAGTGTGGATAACATAGTGTGTGCATAACGTACTCTGACGATAATATAGACTTTGGATAACGTAGTCTGTGAATAAAATAGTATTTGGATAACATAGTCAGTGGATAACATAGTATGTGGATAACATAATCTGTGGATAACATAGTATGAGGATAACGTAGTATGTGGATAACATAGTATGTGGATAACATAATATGCGACTAACATTGTTAGTGGATAAAGTAGCTTGTGGATAGAGATGTAATAAATGTTTGAGCTAAGAAGCATAACTCCATCAAGACGCACATCATGAGATACCTTGCGTTTACTGTAATACTGGGATACTCCTATATTTCTCGCGTTTTCGCCAATTCGACCAGTGTTCCTCTCATTGACAGCTCACGGACCAATGGAACAGATTTCATGTCATTTCAACCTGGGTAACGCAATTTCATATGCATATGTAACCTTAGTTAATGTGGGCATGTGGGTAATATAATGGTAGAATATAATGGCAGGGATTTAGAGATATAATGATGGGGATGTGGTGGAAGTAACTGTGGGAAAGTGGTGATGTAATGATGGGGATGTGGTGGAAGTAATGGTGGGAAAGTGGTGATGTGATGGTGGGAATGTAGAGAAATAATGATAGGGATGTGGTGGAAGTAATGGTGGGAAAGTGGTGATGTGATGGTGGGAATGTAGGGAAATAATGATAGGGATGTGGGGATATAATAGTGGGAATGTGGGGGAAAAAATCGTGGGGATTTGAGGTAGTAACGTGGGGATGTGGGAATATAATGATGGGGATTTGGGGGTATATTGGTGGGAATTTGTGTATGTATTAAGTTGGTTAATATTAAATAATTTTAAAAGTTATTTAACATTAATAAATAATATCAACCCTTTAATTCAACTGATATGCTTAACTGTCACTTAAAACGATGTGCCCACAACAGGAACCCACTGGGCCTGATCAATCAAGTGTTCCAGGCTATGTTACTGATCTACAGCCCCGCATACTCCACATCCCAAAGATGCGCACTACAGCGAGATGAGATCTTCAAGGGCTCCCAAGTCAACCAGTTATGGGCTCTACAGTGTAAGTGAATGCTCTGTTAAATATTCTCAGTCTAGTCCAGGGGTGTCAAACTCCATCACTCGGCGGACAAACTCAAATCACATTTAAGATTGCGGGCCGAACAGGATAAACATTCAATAAGTGGAAAATTCATCTTTTTTTTTTAACAAAAAAACATTAATTTAATTGAAAACAGAAAAAAAGTTTTAATAATTAAAAATCGTTGGCATACGTATTTTTGTTCTTATGCCAATTTGTCAGAGCTGGATGTTTTGGCTCGTTTTCTTATGGTAGACTGCAAGTATTCATCTGTGAAACGACTCCTGTGTGATGTTTTGTTAATCTTGATCACAGAAAACAGTTGCTTATACATACATGTGCTACCCAACATGCTCAAGGTTCGAGCCACATGTAGACGAAGCTAAGCATCTCTTCGGGAATGAAATAAGTGAACTATACAGGACCAACTGTGTCATGCTTTGCCTTTAGTGTCCCATTGCACAGCAGCTCTATTAGCTCCATCTGAAATGTAAGGTGCAGTTTCCACGTCTATAAAAAATTGGTTACGAAACAGTTCGAAATTAGATTTCTGTGCTTTAAAGTTACTAAAGCGCCGTGCGAACTCGGCGCGAAGTTTTTCAGCAAATTGTGCATTGGGAAACACCATAGCGTTGACTTGGATCTAATTGTACGCCGGTCAAGACCTCGCAGGCCTGATATAATTGTACGGCCGGACGGATGTGGCCCTCGGGCCTTGAGTTTGACACATGTGGTCTACTCTAACATTTTACCACAGACTTTGACAATTATATCCCCCCCAAGTGGCTATAAACCCCACACCGAAGTGGCTATTACCGCACCCCCTAGCGGCTATTACCGTGCTCCCAAGTGTCTATTACCACAAGCCAAGTGGGGATTACCACACCCCAAGTGTCTATTACCACAACCCAAGTGGCTGTTACCACACCTCAAGTGTCTATTACTACAAACCAAGTGGCTATTACCACACCCCCAAGTGGCTGTTACCGCACCGCCAAGTGGCTGTTACCGCACCCCCAAGTGGCTGTTACCACACCTCAAGTGTCTATTACTACAAACCAAGTGGCTATTACCACACCCCATAGTGGCTGTTACCGCACCACCAAGTGGCTGTTACCGCACCCCCAAGTGGCTGTTACCACACCTCCAGTGTCTATTACTACAAACCAAGTGGCCATTACCACGCCCCCAAGTGCCTATCACCACACCTCCAAGTGGCTATTACCGCACCCCCAAGTGGCTATTACCACACCCCCAAGTGGCTGTTACCGCACCGCCAAGTGGCTATTACCACACCCCCAAGTGGCTATTACCACACCCCCAAGTGGCTGTTACCGCACCGCCAAGTGGCTATTACCACACCCGCAAGTGGCTGTTACCGCACCGCCAAGTGGCTATTACCACACCCCCAAGTGGCTGTTACAGCACCGCCAAGTGGCTATTACCACAACCATAGTGGCTATTACAACACCAAGCGTCTATTACCAACACCCAAGTGTCTATTACCACACACCCAAGTGGCTATTACCGAACCCCCAAGTGACTATTACCGCACCCCAAGTGACTATTACCGCACCCCAAGTGACTATTACCACACCCCCAAATGACTATTACAGCACCTCCAAGTGACTATTACCGCACCCCAAGTGACTATTACCGCACCCCAAGTGACTAATACCGCACCCCAAGTGACTATTACCGCACCCCAAGTGACTATTACCACACCCCCAAATGACTATTACCGCACCTCCAAGTGACTATTACCGCACCTCCAAGTGACTATTACCGCACCTCCAAGTGACTATTACAGCACCCCAAAGTGGCTATTACCACGACCCTAAGTTGCTATTCGTGCTATAGAGAAATTGCGTTACTTTATATTTGGATGCATAATTAAAGCTAACGCTTACTCTTCAGGTCTGTGAAACTATTATAGTGCTGACGTAGTACAACTCAGCCTCTTATAAAGCTGATATTCTACAACTAAGCCTCTTATAAAGCTGATATTCTACAACTAAGCCTCTTATAAAGCTGATATTCTACAACTAAGCCTCTTATAAAACTGATATTCTAAAACTAAGCCTCTTATAAAGCTGATATTCTACAACTAAGCCTCTTATAAAACTGATATTCTAAAACTAAGCCTCTTATAAAGCTGATATTCTACAACTAAGCCTCTTATAAAGCTGATATTCTTCAACTAAGCCTCTTAAAAAGCTGATATTCTACAACTAAGCCTCTTATATAGCTGATATTATGTAACTCAGCCTCTTATAAAGCTGATATTATACAACTCAGCCTCTTATATAGCTGATGTTATACAACTCATCCCCTTTAAAAAGCTCATATTGTACAACTCAGCCTCTAATGAAACTGATATTCTACAACCCAGCATATTATAACACTGATGTTGTACAACTCAACTTATACCTATGCTTAATAAAATGTGAGTGTTGTTGGAAATAAAAAAAAAAGTCTATTGATTATCTAATTCTAGTTTTGGATTCCATGGGCAAACCAAGCTCGGGCATTTTTCAGGGCAACTCCAGGTTTATGGGCAACTTTGACCAGTGTGTGTCCATCAATGCTGGGGATGTCACGGGTGGTCCGATCACCGGAATGTTTGCCCAATTCAAATTTCAGCTCAAAATGCCATCATCATCATTTCCACCTTTACACCTGGCAATAGTAAGTCATAGCTACATGTCAGCTGGATAGTTTGCTATGTTTGTATGGACTCGTACAACTGTTATGTATGGACTCTATCCAATGTTCCCTCTAAGTTTTGCTGGTTCGTGTGCAAAACCAAGCAGATGTGTGCAAAGTTTTACAGCAACAATTTTTTGTATGCAAAATGTTACATCCCACAAACACACACACTGAAATTATATATAACGAACTTAAGTGCAAAAAAATTATATAAATAAAAAGGGACTATAATTAAAAAATTATAATCGGAAATATCCCAAGAGTTCAATCAAAGCCTTATTTATTTCTATTATTTATCCTGTCTTTGGGTCAATCAACTAAATTCCAACACAACCAAATTTGCTGCGCGGTTGCTCAAAACTGCTGCGCGGCGTCTGTGAGATAGCTGCGCGGCTGCGCAGCCTCGCAGCTTAAAGGGACCATTAACTCTATTTGTATTCTGTATGGACTCTATCTGTAATCTGTATGGACTCTATGTGTATTGTGTATGGACTCTTTCTGTATTCAAATAAAATGAATTAAATTCCAAGTATACAAACATAACATTTTGTCTTAAAATGGTTTTAATATCATCCCCTTCAGATGAACCAGGAGGCAGGTTTGCCCAACATTTTGTGGCATGTCTGTTTGCCGTCTGCTTGCACTCAGGTTGATGTCGAGGAAATCGGAAGAAGACTTGCAGGTTTTTTGTTGTTGTTTGTTTGTTTGTTTGTTTGTTTGTTTGTTTGTATGTTTTTTGTGTCGTTGTTTTTTTGTGTGTGTTTTTTTTTTTTTGTAAGTTTTATTCACGAGATTCAATATCTAGTAACAGGAAGTGTTTTAATTGGTAATCTACCTGAAAGATGGACAGCTAAATAAATTGAATTTAATGTAAATATCTTCACAACAAAAATAATTTTATATATTTAAAAGTTTTTGATAAAGTGCCGTTTATCGACCTATTTTTTAGAATGTATGTGATTGAAGGGTGGTTTGAAAGTGGTGTTAAAGAAGTTTGATAGCTGAGTTAGGAACTTTTGGGAGCATTTTTAAACTTAAATAAAATATGTTTATATATTGTCGTTGTAAGATTAGAGAATTTAATCTCGTATTTAATTAAATGGCTCGTTGTCAAACCGTAGGTAACAGAAGACGATACCATAAACTAAATACAATAATAAAGAAACGATACCCAAACTAGGGCTATTTAAAATTTAATAATTTTTAATAGTGTTATGGTGGACTAGCGGATGGGACCGTCCTAATAGCCAACTAGGGCAAATAGCGCACATGCGCAGAGAGACTGTAGTCAGAGAGTGGGTGGAATTGAACAGTGTGTTCCTCCAGACGCAGGCAGGAAGTCAACAATATTTTATGTTTAATGTTTATTATTGGAACTAAAACTATAGAAAACATAGCAAATGGTGGCCAGTATCTACTACACAGTATGATGGTCAGTATCAACAACCCAGTACAACCCAGAATTGACTAGTTTTAGACTGATACACACCAGGGACTTCGTAACTGAAGAAGAGGTCAAATCTGACCCAAAAGGACATAATCCAAAGGCTGATTCGGCAGAATGAGTAACTGTTAAAACTAGCAACGGGGCATAGAGCTAGTAATATGAAATTCACAACTTTCAATAGTAACGAGGAAACATTCACGGACTACTACGCTAGATATGTGATCTTCGTGTTAGCAAACAATGTGCCAAAGGAAAGCCAGGCACACATTTTCTTAACCAGCCAAACGCCAGAACTCCATAAAATGTTGTCAACGCTAGTGCAACAAAGAGACTCACCACAAAACATCAATGATTTAACCATGGGAGACTTATATCGGATAATGATGGATCACATTCACTGTCCCTAGAATGCAGTAAAGACAGAGCTAGCAGAGGCTTATGAAGCTGGAATATCCTCGGGAGTCTGGCTACCAGTACAGTTCAATCAATGGGGCACTCCCATAGTTCTAGTGAGAAAGAAGTCTATCTCAGGAAAAAAGTCACAAATTAGGGTCTGTGGGGACCATGCGAAAACTATAAATCAAGAGTTGGAAACACCCAGGCACCCAATTCCATTACCTGAAGACCTCATGAGAAAGTTAGCAGGTGGACATTATTTCTCAAAAATAGACCTAACTGATGCTTATAATCAGATCAAGCTGGCTAAAGAAACCCAAGAGAAATAACGGTGTATGGCTGCAAACACGGTTACCTTTTGGGATTACCACAGCTCCTGCATATTTCCAAGAAATCGTGGACAAACTTACGCAAGATTTGCCTGGAGTAGCAGTGTACATGGACGACATTCTAGTGAGTGGAAAGAATGAGGAAGACCATATAATCAACCTTCGCAGGTTATTACACAGACTGAATGGAAATGGAAAAATGCATTTTTGCCCAGCAATCAATTGAATATTTAGGGCATAAAGTATCAAGCAATGGCAAATTAAAAGGAGGAGACAAAGTAGATGCAGTTATATCCATGCCAGCACCCACAGATATTTCCAGTCTACGATCATTTCTTGGTCAAATGCAGTTTTACAACAAGTTCTTACCAAACCTATCAACTGTACTTGAGCCACTGTATTATTTAACTAAAAAGAACGTATTATGGAACTGGAAAACAGAACAAGAAGAAGTTGTTAGGAAAGTCAAGCAATTGCTTTCTTCTGATACAGTTCTAGCTCACTATGAGCCAACTCTAGACAATGATATAGACATAGCCTGTGACGCCTCTAATGTTGACATAGGAAGTGTTCTGTTCCACAGATATCCTGATAGCAGAGAACGCCCTATTACTAACATTTCAAAAACTCTCACAAAAACACAACACAAATATAGCCAGATTCAGAAGGAAGCACTGTCAATTATTTTTGCACAATCAAAGTTCCATCAATATCTGTATGGAAGAAATTTTGTTTTAGTAACAGACCATGAACCACTGATAAGTACATTTGGTACAGGAAAAGGAACAGCAGCACTGGCAGCAAATGGTTTATCCAGATGTACTCTTATCAGGTCAATATGACTATATCATTGAATTCCGCACTTCAACTGAACATTGCAATGCAGATGCTCTTAGTCGTCTACTCCCTGGGCCTGATGACATTTTTGATGGTGAAGAAAGTGAAGCAGACATGGATTCTGTTTGTATGATCAAACAAATCAGTTTACAGATCAGACCAACAAACCCAGGAGTCATTGATAAAGAGTCACTTAAAGATTCTACTGTGTCTACCGTAATAAGATATTGTCAAGAAGGCTGGCCGTCCTTTACAAACAAAGCGCACCTGAACAAGGATGCAGCTAATATTACAGCTTTTAAAAAATATTCAAGACTCACTCTCCGTGGAGTCGAATTGTCTATTTTATGGTTCAAGAATTGTGGTACCAAAAATACTACAATCTCTGGTTATCCAAATCCTGCATACAGGACATTTTAGAATCGAGCGGAAGAAACAGTTAGCCAGATTATCTGTATATTGCCCAGGCTTGATGCTAAAATCATGGAGAGAGATCGAACATGCCAGGCATGTGCAGAACATGCCAGGGACCCAAACAATACAAGTATCCAACCATGGATTCTGCCAGAAAAACCATGAAGTCGAGTGCATATCGACCATGCCATTAATTTTAAGGTATCACATTGGCTGGTGATGTTAAATGTTTATTCAAAGTATCCATATATCCACAAGACATCTACATCAACCAAAGCCACCATTGATCTTCTTGAGAAAGATTTTGCTCATTTCGGCTATCCTCACACCATAGTCAGTGACAATGCTACTACCTTCATCTCGGAAGAATTTCAGCATTTGTATAAAGAGAGGGGTATTGTATATCTCGCAGGTGCTCCCTATTATCCTGCTACGAATGGAGCTGCCGAACGACTGATTCAAAGTTTCAGGAGCTCGTTCACTAAAGAAATCCTCATTACCATTAAAGTAATCTCTACAAGAATTTCTGCGTCAGTATTGTAGGACACTATTGTCTAGTGGACTATCACCTAGCCAACTGCTGAACAATCGGCAAATAAGACCACTTATTGATATTCTAGTTCCCTCTCCTGCTTATCGACCACAGGGACAACATCTTAAGGTTTAGACATCCTTAATGGGACAAATATAAGTCCCAGTCAATCATTTAACCGGGAGATCCATGTTACGTCAGAATATAATGGAACAACATTTAGACCAACTTCGCCCCAGGTATGGAGCAGAAGAAGATTCAGAACCAGATTTGGATATAATGACAGGAAGTCCTTACCCAACAGCTCAGGCAGCCCTTAGTCATCAACCGTCTACACATCCAGCAACTCGAAGTCCACCTAAGAAGAAGATTAACCCTCGACATCCAGAACCTTCAGACTATGTCATACCCAGAAGATCTCAAAGACAACGTCGAGCACCATTGTTACTGGACCTATACTTGTTCGGGGAGGTGTTTAGTGGACAAGCGGATGGGACCGTCCTAATAGCCAACTAGGGCAAAAAGCGCGCATGCGCAGAGAGACTGTAGTCAGAGAGTGGGTGTAATTGAACAGTGTGTTCCGGGAGCAAGCAGGAAGTCAACATCATTGAGAACTTGTATTTATGTATGTTTATGTTGATGTTTATTGTTGGAAATGAAAACATAGAAAACATAACAATTAGGTCAATTATAATTTACAAAATAAATAAAAAAGAAATAAAGAACTACAGCTATTGACTTACAGTACAATGATGGCTTCCACCGGGTACAATGTTGAGGAAGATACAAATAATATAATGTTGAAAAAGGTACTATGTGGGAAAAAGGGATGTACACACAAAGAAAGTAAGAATAAATATACAAAAATCTTCGTCTCGTAATGACATCGCAAATATTTCTGCCATAATAGTGATAGCCAAATATCTGTCTAGGCATATATATATATATATATATATATATATATATATATATATATATATATATATATATATAATATATATTATATGTAAGAATAAATATACAAAAATCTTCGTCTCGTAATGACATCGCAAATATTTCTGCCATAATAGTGATAGCCAAATATCTGTCTAGGCATATATATATATATATATATATAATATATAATTTAGATTGTTTCAGAGACATTTCTAGAACGGGCTTACACATTGTATTCCTTTCCTGATAAGTCTCGATTATCCGACAGAACTCTAATAATAGACGCTATCGATTTCATTTATTGGTAAACAAGGTCTAGGGAGACTACTTTTAGTTAGCCACTTCTGAGCTTGGGGTCAGCTAAAGTTCATTCACGGGGGAAGATGACGTTAATTATATATTTATATACATAAATATGTGTGAAGTAATTTAAAAGTTAAACAGCATTGCACATTTATAGACAACTCATTAAGATAAAGATGTTTTCTATATTCCCTAAAGGTAATCTCTGTTATAGATATAAGCAAAATTATATCTCTATCATATCTACAGGTAATGTGGGTGCAGAGTTAAAAGAGACTTATTTATACCAACCGAAAACTCCAACAGAAGACAAGTGTTTCATTATTGCAGTGTAAGGGCTTTATTATTTTATCACAAAAAATCTTCTCGAATATATGCCTTAAACCAGGGGTGTCAAACTCAATCGCTCAGCGGGCTAAAACTCAAATAACACATTAGGTTGAGGGCTCAACAGGATGAACATTCAATAAGAGGAAATTTAAACCTTTTTTAAACATTAATATAAATTAAAACAGGAAAATTATTTATATAATAAAATTCATTGGCATACCCATTTTTGCACTTATGCCAATTTGTCGTAGCTGGATGTTTGACATCTTTTTTTTTATTTTGCAACAAGTTCGTATATTTTTAGAGTGATATTCTGTTTCATTCAGATTCTCATGATGGACTGAGAGTGTTCATCTTTGAGACGACTCCTGTGATATTTTGTTAATCTTCATCACACAAAACAGATTTTATTGTGCTGCTTCTTTATGTCAAGCCTTGAGTTTAACACATATGCCTTAAACAGATTGCATTAATTCTACCCATTTGCCGTTACAATAACTCTTCAGCTATACCTGTCTCTGTCCCATAGTTATATGTGTATACATATCGTAACCACAACCCATCTTCATAATGTGCCATTGGTTCGTCCGTCATTAGATGCTCGTATAGATCAACTAAATCGACCGAAACTTAGACTTCGAGAACCTTACTTTCACAAGCTTTCATTTATTGATTTAAAAAAAGATAAGTGCTGCCCAGCAATGAGAGGATGAGTGACGTAAGGATACAAACATTTCTTTGTTCAAACTTCATGGAATCCAGAATATTGGGAATTAGATGTCTATAAAAGTCATAAGAGTTTTCAAGATATACAACGCAAATGAACTGAATGTCATTAGTATCGTATAATCATTTCGAGACTTATTTTGGAGGGTCATGGAAGTGCAAAGAAAATATACGCGACCCTCCTGTCCCAACGGAGGGTCATGGAGGCGTGTTCTTGTGGGATGCATAAACTTTGATTGTTAAGTATTCTTGTTTTATAATTGAATAATTTAAACTAGTGATAATTTAATGTTTATATATATTTAGGTGTTCTCATTCTTGGGTTGTAATTCACTAATCATAAGGGGGTGTTTTTATTTTTTTCATTTTGGAAATAATTGTCTTGCACTAGTTGATAATTGAAATTTTATTTAGGTTCATTGAGTGGTTCTCAACCTTGGCTTAGGGGTCACAAACGATTTCATAAATTGTTGTTGTTGTATTTTTTTTTACACCCAACAAGAACACACATTTAAAAATCCATATTATACCTGCACATATCAAGACAATACAAATTATTAAAAACACTCGAAAAAGGGAGATTGTTTATTAAAATTATATTTAAAATTTATCAATTATCACCCCTTAATTTAGCCTCCTTGACCTCCCATGAGCTTTTAATATGGACAAAGGGTCACCCATATTTTCTTTGCGTCTTCATGACCCTCCAAAATACGGCTTGACATGAATATACTATACTACTGATGTCTATGTCATATATTTAATACGATTTTTTCTATGTTTTGAAGGGCAGTATTTAGTCTGCTTGGCCTTTGTTGTATTACGGGCACCATTCTGGATGTTTTTAAAAATGAAGTCACAAGCAAGGATTCTCAAATTAGCAAATCAAGCATTACACATGATCCTAATCCTGAGGCTGAAATGAGCAAGGATGATGATGACACTGACGTGATGTCAAGTAAACCTGTGGTCAATGGCGTCAAAGTTATTCTAGACAGAGCACTTGGTCAACGCAACTTTGTTGGGCACAGGGCATCTTTGGCAGGTAAGGAATGACTCACATCTGTTCCAGGCAAGGTATACTTCATTTTCTTCATAAGTCTTAGTTATCAATAGTTCACGCCTTTGACGGGTGAGAAATGTTCGCATATTTCAAACTACCTTAACATTTAAGTTATGACGTCAACTCTACTTAATAAATATAATAAAACAATAAAGAAAAGAAAGATAAAAGATATAGGGAGGGGGGAGGTTCCTTTGACTTGGTATCAAATGGTATCTCAGTGCACCTTTTCGACGTTAGACAGTGATTATTCTATCTAATGTACCATTATGATATGTCAGTGATTTTTCTATCTATTTTACCATTATGACATGGAGCAGCGATTATTCTATCTAATATACCTTTATGACTTGGGACTGTCCATTATTCTATCTAATATACCAATATAATAACGGGCAGTGATTATTTTATCTAATGTACCATTATGACATTGGACAGTGATTATTCTATGTTATGTACCATTATGACATAAGACAGAAATTATTCTATCTAATGTACCATTATGACATGGGACAGCGGTTATTCTACATAAGAAATATTATGACATGGGACAGTGATTATTCTATCTAATGTACCATTATGGCATGGGACAGTGGTTATTCTACATAAGTAACATTATGACATGGGACTGCAATTATTCTATCTAATGTGCCATTATGACATAAGAGAGTGATTATTCTATCGAATGTACCATTCTGATATGGGACAGGGATTATTCTATCTATTGTAACATTATGACATGGGACAGCGATTTTTCAATGTACTGTACCATTATGACATGGGACAGTAATCATTCTAGACAATGTAGCGTATGACTTGGACAATGCTTCTTCTATTAAATGTACCATTTTGACATGGGACATTCTATCTAATGAATTAATATCACGTGGGACAGGGATTATTCTAGCCAATGTATAATTATGACGTGTCAGTGATTTTTCTATCTAATGTACCATTAACATGTTGGCTAGTGATTATTTTTTCATTATGTACGTTCAGCCACTGGATGCAGTGGTCAAGCAATTTGACATGCTGTATCACATGTTCGCAGACGATACACAACTTCATCAATCCGTGATCCCCTCTCAGTTCCCTCATCTTCTTAGTATGACGCACAAGTAAGTGGAGTCAGTTAAGCACTGGATGACCATAAACAAGCTCAAATTGAATGATGAAAAGACTGCGCTGATCCCCATTGCCACTGCTCATAAGCAAAAATCTGTAAAAAAAAAAGTGCTATCACGCATGGGCTACTGCAATGCTCTCATGGTGGGTCTTCCAGCTACGCTCCTGGATAAAATTTAAAAAGTACAGAATAATGTGGCTCACATTGTTTTTCGCAAACGCATTACTCTCTTAGGTATGCAGACTGAGTTTGCTCAAACATTGAGAAACCTGGGTGTCTACTTAGACAGAAAACTATCTATGGAAAATCACATTAACATTATTTGCCAGGCGATTTTTCTAGAGCTGCGCAGATTTAGTCATATCAGAACTTTCTTAACGTTTGATGCAACAAAGAGGCTGATGTCTGAATTTTTGCTATCACGCATGGGCTACTGCAATGATCTCATGGTGGGTCTCCCTGCTACGCTCCTGGATAAAATTTAAAAAGTACAGAATAATGCGGCTCACATTGTTTTTTGCAAACGCAAATTTGACTCTGCTAAAACATTTCTAAGAGAGTTTAATTGGCTGCTGGTCCGCGGTCGCATAGAGTACAAAATTGCAACTTTGTGTTACCGCCTCTTAAATTCCCTTGCGCCGTCCTATCTTAAAGCACTCATGACGCCTTATGTATCCACTAGACAGCTCCGCTCATCCGATAGTGGAAAATTATCGATACCGGGTGTTCGCCTTGAGACTTACGGAGAGCGCACTTTTGCATTTGCTGGCCCAACAATTTGGAAAGCCCTTACAGTTGCTCTCAGAAACAGCCAGACACTGGAGTCCTTTAAAACCGATTTTTTAAAAACACATCTATTTCGCAAACACCTTCTGGGGTGATGCTATCTACCATCTTTTTCCAGTTAATGTATATTGGCGTGTGTTGCTTATGGTTGAAATGGGATGAAAGACTTTGACTTGGTATGCTCGTATGTAGTTTTATATTGTTGCGTCTGTTTTTAAATTGTGGTACATTTTAGATTGCTTTTTAATTCTCTTTTTAATACGGTTGACTTTGTACCTGTTCTTCGAACTTTTTGGGACGAAGCTTGTTTTTCAAATAAACTTTATTATTATTATTCTATCTAATGTACCATTATGACATTAGACAGTTATTATTCTAGCCAATTCACCATAATTACGTGGGACGGGGATTATTCTATCTAATGTTCCAATATGACATGGAACAGCGATTATTCTATCTAATAAAAAATTATGACTAGGGACAGTAATTATTCTATCAATGTATCATTTTAACATGGGTCAGTGATTATTTTAGCCAATGTACCATTATGACGTGAGACAGCAATTATTCTATCTAATGTACCATTATGGCTTTAGACAGTGATTATTCTATCTAATGTACCATTGATACGTGGTACGGTGATTATTCTATCTAATGTATCATTAGGACGTGGGACAGCGATTATTTATTCTAGCCAATTTACAATGACAACAGTTAAATTTCAGCAGACACCAACTTTTGTTTGATTGGAAATTGTGATAAAAATCCAAATATTACATTGGGTTATAATAAAACAAGATATCTGGCGTTTGTAATCAAACAACACACATTAATTAGTGTTTACACTACTCAGAAAGTAATAATATTGATACACAAGTTTTTAAATTATTTTTTAATAGAACTTGGAGGGCAAAGGTCAATTGAGCAAGAGAGGCGAAGGTCACTTGAGCAATTTAGGCTGAGACAAGTTTCACAAGAACAGGATGCACTACGACGCGAGTCACAAGGCAATAACGCTTATAGACAACAGTCACAAGGTCTGACTGCCTTCAGCCAAGATTCACCAGATCTAAATGCACTGAGACGCGAGTCACAATTATTAAGTGCTGTTCGACGCGAGTCACAACAATCAAGTGCCCCGAGACGGGAGTCTCATACACTCGATGCTGTAAGGCGCGAGTCACTGCCACAAGGTGCCTCTAATCTAGATTCTTTAAACCAACGAGATTCCTTTGGACAAGGGACAAGGCACGATATTCATGGGCAACGTCGAGATGCTGAGAACTCTGACAATATCGCAGTCAATCAAAATGATGGACCACGGAAAATTGGTGAGATAACAAACCGCCATATTTAAGTCCAATGTGAATGGATCCATTACCTAGAGGCCAAAGGTCGGCAACCTGTTGTTGATTAAACAGTCATTTTATCAATTAATATGTTACAAAATTATATAGGAAGACAAAAACAGGGGCGGGTGTGAGAATGAAAGTAAGCATGACACCTGGAGATGGGGAGAATGAAAGTAAGCATGACACCTGGAGATGGGGAGAATGAAAGTAAGCATGACACCTGGAGATGGGGAGAATGAAAGTAAGCATGACACCTGGAGATGGGGAGAATGAAAGTAAGCATGACACCTGGAGATGGGGAGAATGAAAGTAAGCATGACACCTGGAGATGGGGAGAATGAAAGTAAGCATGACACCTGGAGATGGGGAGAATGAAAGTAAGCATGACACCTGGAGATGGGGAGAATGAAAGTAAGCATGACACCTGGAGATGGGGAGAATGAAAGTAAGCATGACACCTGGAGATGAGGAGAATGAATGTACACATGACACCTGGAGATGGGGAGAATGAATGTACACATGACACCTGGAGATTGGGAGAATGAATGTACACATGACACCTGGAGATGGGGAGAATGAATGTACACATGACACCTGAAGATGGGGAAATGAATGTACACATGAGACCCGGAGATGGGGAGAATAAATGTACACATGACACCTGGAGATGGGGAGAATAAATATACACATGACACCTGGAGATATGGAGATTAAAAGTACCCAAGACACCTGAAGGTGGGGAGAATGCATGTATACATAACACCTGGAGAGTGGAAGAATAAATGTACATATTACACCTTCAGATCGGGAAAATGAATATACACATGAAACCTGGAGTAATATTTTACTTCGGATATTACAATTTTAAAACCACGCTAAAAATAAATATTATATTTCAATTATTTATTTGCACATTTCAAGTCACAAAATAATAATTATGTCTTAGTGAAAAAAGACGCATTGATTTATTCAAAGTGACTTATGATCAAGACTTCTTTTTGTCTTTTGTTTCAAAAAAATGGTGTGGGGTCAGAGGTCGGCTTGATAAGATGACAAAAAATAGATATTGTGTTCATGTTAATGGGTTTTCCGTCTCCAGGTTTGTTAAGCAGGTTTTTCCTGGCATTCTCTTTGACCAGCAACCTGTCAGAAATTCTCAAGGCCAAGCATGCATCTGGTGATATCACATGTCTGCATGGTATTCGCGTGCTTAGCATCAGCTGGGTAATACTTGGCCATAACTACTACATGGCTCCTCAGTTCGGTAAGTTAGGACAATGTGATGGCTTGGTAATTTAGGACAATGTGTCGGCTTGGTAAGTTAGGACAATGTGAGGGTTTTGTAAGTTAGGACAATGTGATGATTTGGTAAGTTAGGACAATGTGACGGTTTTGTAAGTTAGGACAATGTGATGGTTTGATAAGTTATGGGTATGTGTCAGTTTGGTAAGTTATGGTAATGTGTTGGTTTGGTAAGTTAGGACAATGTGACGGTTTGATAAGTTAGGACAATGTGACGGCTTGGTAAGTTAGGACAATGTGACGGTTTGGTAAGTTAGAAGAATGTGACGGTTTGGTAAGTTAGGACAATGTTACTGTTCGGTGAAAATATTCACAGCCTCCTTCTCACCCAGTGACTTCAGTACATGCTGATTGAATATTGTGTGAACACAGGTAGCTCAGTAATTTCAGAATGTGACAGGTTTAATCTTATGTGAACACAAGTAGCCCAGGTAGGGCTCGGTCCCAGGTCCGGTGCTTTTCACTATGTACGTTCATCCCTTGGGTACAGTGCTCACTCATTGCCCATGACACCTGATGTCTTGCAGACGGAAACTGTACCACAAGACCTCAAAGATGTCTCCATTATCCACCTGTACAAACACAAAGGAAACCGCCAGGCATGCGAAAATCACATCAGAATTTCACTACTGTCCTTTGCGGGCAAGATCTTGGCCCGAGCCCTTCTGAACCGCCTGAATGCACATCTGGAGCTAGGTCTCCTACCCGAAACTCAATGCGGTTTCCGAAAAAAACGTGGAACCATCGATATGGTGTTTGCTGCTAGACAGCTTCAAGAGAAATGCCTGGAAAAAAATACAGACCAATATTCTACATTTATCGACTTGAATAAGGCCTTTGACAGGGTCAATAGAGGTGGCTTGTGGAAAATCATGAAGAAATACGGATTCCCAGACAAGTTCACCTACATCATCCGTCAGCTGCATGATGGTATGATGGCCCGAGTGCAGGACAACGGTCAATCATCTCAAGCATTCCACGTCACAAACGGTATAAAGCAGGGTTGTGTTCTTGCTCCCACACTCTTCAGTATTATGTATTCCGCAATGCTGTCTGATGCGTTTAAGGACTCCACCATGGGCTTGCCAATCAGGTTTCGTACTGATGGATGAGTATTTAACCTTAGGTGGCTTCAAGGTAAAACCAAGGTCAAACATAACACCATTAACGAGCTTCTGTTTGCAGA
Organism: Lymnaea stagnalis; assembly: GCA_964033795.1. Lineage (NCBI taxonomy): Eukaryota > Metazoa > Mollusca > Gastropoda > Lymnaeidae > Lymnaea > Lymnaea stagnalis. Next base: position 263,805 of record CAXITT010000839.1, on the reverse strand, counting down.
CGATTGTGCCTACAACGCTCCCTCAGAAGCCGTCATGCAACACAGCGTTGATGTCTTCTCTGAGGCCTGCAATAATTTTGGCCTCACAATCAACAGAAATAAGACTGAGTTGATATATCAGCCAGCTCCCAGTAAGCCCTACGATCAACCCAACATCATTATCAGTGGACAGCGTCTCAACCCAGTGGATAAATTTACTTACTTAGGCAGCACCTTCTCTAGATCTGTCGTCATGGATGATAAATGAATGGCAGACTCGCAAAAGCTTGTGCCATATTTGGCAGGCTCCGCAGCACTGTTTGAGACAGGAGAGGTATCAGACGAGAAACAAAGCTCAAGGTCTATAGCGCAGCAGTCCTCCCGACACTGCTCTATGGATGTGAAACGTGGACAGTCTACCAGCGTCAGGCCAAGAAACTGAATCATTTTCACACTACCTGCCTCAGGAAACTCCTCGGCATCAGGTGGCAAAACAAAGTCCCCGACACCGAGGTCCTCGCTAGAGCAAACTTATCTAGTATCTTCACCACTCTGATACAGTCTCGGCTCCGTTGGACGGGACACGTAGCCCGTATGGAAGACCACCGGCTCCCGAAACAATTTTTCTTCGGAGAACTCACGACAGGCAAGCGCTCCCAAGGAGGTCAAAAAAAAACGTTGCAAAGACTCACTGAAAGCGGCACTAAAGGCCTTTAGCATAAACGCTACTCAATGGGTGCAGACAGCCCATGATAGAGCCAGGTGGAGAGCTGCTGTCAAGAAGGGGGCTAAATCCCGTGAAGCTAATAGAGTAACCACAGCTGAAACACGCAGGCTTGTCCGAAAGAGAAACATTAGGACACCGTCTGAAGCAACTATTCCATGCCCACGGTGTCAAAGATTATTCCGAGCAATGATCGGTCTAGCAAGCCACCTACGAGCTCACCGTAATCCCAACCTCCCCCTAACCGGATGAATCGATGGTCCTAGTCGACTTCGACGAACGAACAACAACTACAGTGATCAAGAAGTTTGATATGCTCTATCACATGTTAGCGGCTGATACCCGACTTTAGCAATCCGTGACCCCCTCTCAGTTCCCTCAACTTCTTAGTATGACACAGAAGACAGTGGAGTCAATTAAGCACTGGATGACCATAAACAAGCTCAAATTGAACGATAAAAAGACCGAGCTGATCCCCATTACTACCGCTCAAAAGCTAAAATCTGTAAATAACACACTATCCCTTTTATCTCTTAGGTGTACAGATAGGGTTTTCTCAAACAGTGCGAAACCTGGGCGTCTACTTAGACAGAAAACTATCTATGGAAAATCACATTAACATTATTTGCCAGGCGATTTTTCTAGAGCTGCGCAGATTTAGTCAAGACAGACCTTTCTTAACGTTTGATGCAACAAAGAGGCTTATGTCTGAATTTTTGCTATCACGCATGGGCTACTGCAATGCTCTCGTGGTGGGTGTTCCAGCTACGCTCCTGGGTAAAATTTAAAAAGTACAGAATAATGCGGCTCGCATTGTTTTTTGCAAACGAAAATGTGACTCTGCTAAAACACTTCTAAGAGAGTTTAATTGGCTGCCGGTCCGCGGTCGCATAGAGTACAAGATTGCAACTCTGTGATACCGCTGCTTGCATGATCTGGCGCTATCCTATCTCACAGCGCTCATGAAGCCTTATGTACCCATTGACAACTCTGCTCATCCGATAGTGGCAAACTCTCGATACCACGTGTTTGCCTTGAGACCTACGGAAAGCGCACTTTAGCATTTGCTGGGCCAACAATTTGGAACGCCCTTCCAGTTGCTCTCAGAAACAGCCGGACACTGGAGTCCGTTAAAACCGATTTAAAAACACATCTATTTCGCAAACACCTTCTGGGGTGATGCTATCTGCCATCTTTTTTCCAATTAATGTATATTGGCTTGTGTTGCTTATGATTGAAATGGGATGAAAGACTTAGAATGGGTATTCTCGTATGTAGTTTTTAATGTTGCGTTTTGTATTTAAATGTGGTAAATTATGGATTTTTTCAATTCTGCTTAAAATGGATGACTTTGTACCAAGCTTCGAGCCTTTGGTGATGAAGCATGATTTTCAAATAAGCTTTATTATTATTATTAATTTCAGAATGTGACTGGTTTGTGTTTAAGTGAATACTTATATCAAAATAACTATAGTATCTGATGTTTTTGTTGTTGTTTTTTTTTTAAATTAATTTTTATTAATCCAGGTAACACATTAACCTTTGTGGACATGACAAAATGGTGGACCATACAAGTCATATTCAATGGAACGTTTTCAGTGGACACTTTCTTCTTGCTAAGGTAAATTTGAAAGGAACTATAACCCCTTTCCTTGGCTGTTAGACTGGATGGTGTGCTGGTGATTTTGAAGTTCATCATAGCAGTAAACACACTTCCTTATGATCATAACCATGTCGTATGCTTGATGTTGACATTTGTAATGGCTCGCTATTGCTTGATGTTGACATTTGTAATGGCTCGATATTTAACAGGTGAACATTATGGTGGTGGTGGGTTTTTTTTAAATAATGTTGTGGGAAACATTATTTTAAACAACACTTTTAAAATAATAAAACTGAGTTCCATAATACAAAGATGTGGGCCCTAATGGCTCTGCAGATAATTTAATTACTCATCTTGTCTTGTGTTTGGCGTTTTGATCTTGTCGCCTTCATGGTTTATCTAATTTTGCTCTGGCTCTGATATCAAAAAGCTCCAGTTTGCATGTTATTGTATTGAAAGTGAAACATGACTTTTACAAAACCTCAAATGACCAGTTTTTTAAAGAAAACCTTTTGTTCCATAATGCATGTTTTATAAGCTCTTTTTATCACATTTAATTAACTTTATATATACAGAGAGATTATCCGTATAAAAAAACAAGAAAACACTTAAAATGTAATGAATTGATGAGTTTGATTTTCTCTCTCCAAATCGAGAGGATAATGCCAGAATATATATATATATATATATATAGTTATAAAGGTGCTGATTCGTGAACTGATGTTCCCTGAAGATGCCGTCTTAACATCTCACACAGAAGAAGGTCTTCAGGGGTTGGTTAATCATCTATCACACGCTTGTAAAGAGTTTGGACTGTCAATTATAAATCTACAGAAAACACATGGCATGATGCAAGAAGCGCCGTCCCCTCAAATCATATCTATTCAGGGCCATAATCTTTCGGTTGATGAGCATTTCACATACCGTGGATCCAATATTTCTAGTTCTCTCTCCGTTGATGAGGAGATAAATATCAGGATTGCAAGAGCAGCATCAACTATGGCTAAACTGAATAAGCGGGTGTGGAATAATCTCAATCTACCTGATAAAACAAAAATAAGTGTCTATAAGGCATGTGTGCTTAGTACGCTCCTATATGGCAGCGAAGTGTGGACCACATATATCAGCCATGAGAAGGCACTCAACAGCTTCCATCAAAGATTCTGCGTCGCATTTTACGCATTCGATGGCAGGACAAGGTTCCTAAGACGGAGGCCTTGGAACGTGCACAAATGTTTAGCATATGCTCCGCTCTTAGCTAGAGGCGTCTTCGCTGGTTAGGTCATGTACGGAGAATGGAGGAAGGACGTATCCCAAAGATTCTGCTGTATGGAGAGTTGGCAGAGGGGACAAGACATATTGGTCATGTACGGAGAATGAAACGAAGCCCCTGCAAAAAAAAAGAACAATATGGAAGTAAAAATCTTACCAGAAATCAATATTCTCCTGTGAGAAATGCAGTCGAGATTGTCATTCTAGGATTGGCCTAGTGAGCCACTTGTCCAAGTGTAGGACTACATAGCTATTCCATCGTCTAGCGAAGACGGAAGGATGATATATATATATATTTATATTTATATGATATTAATAGATTATTGTGAAATTGTTAACAAGTACCCTGTTATATATGAAGAGTATCCCATTTTCGTCTATTGATTATTACTTAATTTTATTTTTATTTATTCATTGATTTCTTTTGGAAAGGATGGTTGGGGCATACGCTGTTAAACAGATTTGAACTTTTTAGTTTACATGAGATGAGATCTCCTCTTAGGTTATATGAAAATGAGTTCGAAAAGAGAGAAAATGGTATGTCTGTTGGTTTAACATCTGAATGTTGTTGTTTTTTTAATATTTTTTTTTATCGTCAGTGGTTGTCTCGTTTCCTTCCTGTTCCTTCGAGAAGTCAACAAATCAGGTGGCCTCAAAGCAACACAAGTCATTATGTATTACACTCACAGGTTGCTCAGGTAAGACAAAGGTTATGCTCACAGGTTACTCAGGTAAGACAATGTTATGCTCACAGGTTACTCGGGTAAGGCAAATGTTATGCTCATAGGTTACTTGGGCAAGAAATGTGTTTTACTCAAAGAATACTCCGGTAGGGCAGGTATTAAACTTACAGGTTACACCGGTAAATCAGAAGGTGTAAATTCTTATATTGACCGGCTACTCAGATATCCAAGTTTCACCTCCGTATGTCTTTTACGCTTATCACTCTGTATGCCCCTTAAACGTATCACTCTGTATGCCCTTTACACTGATCACTCTGTATGCCCTTTACACTGATCACTCTGTATGCCCTTTACACTGATCACTCTGTATACCCTTTATACTTATCACATTGTATGCTCTTTACACTTATCACTATGTATGCCCTTTATACGTATCACTCTGCATGCCCTTTACTCTTATCACGCTGTTTCCCTTTACACCTATCACTCTGTATGCCCTTTACAATTATCTCTCTGTATAAATTCATTCTTACAACCATATGTCCTTCAGACTAACCCCGCTCTATGCACTTGCCATCCTGTTCTACACTGGCATCACACCTTATTTAGAGACTGGACCATTCGCAAGACCAAACCATGACAGGGATGTTGTCTGCAGAGATGTTTGGTGGTGGAACTTACTCTATATCAGCAACTTCATTAACGATGGAACATTTGTAAGTAAAGAGTACTTTAATGAAACATATGTAAGTAAAGAGTACTTTAAAGGAATATTAATAAGTAAAGAGAACACCAATGGAACATTTCTAAGTAAAAAGTACTTCAATGGAACATTTGTAAGTAAAGTGTACTTCGATGGAACATTTGTTAGTAAAGAGTGCTTCAACGGAATATTAATAAGTAAAGAGTACTTCAATAGAATATTTGTAAGTAAATAGTACTTCATTGGAATGTTTTTTAAGTGAAGAGTAGTTCAATGGAATATTTCTAAGTAAAGAGTACTGCCATTAAGTCACTGTAACATCATTATTGAAATAGTTAACATCTATCACATAGTTTCCTTATGTAACTTTTATGTATTTTATATATTATAGAATAGTATACATATTTTTTACTCGCACATGACTTAAGTCACATCTTTATGTCACTTGTAATGGATATCAGTCACATGGGTAAATAATATATGTCAATCGTACATGACAACAATGTCACATTATATTCTTCCAGTGCATCCAGTGGTCCTGGTACCTCCCTAACGACATGCAGTTTTATTTCCTGGCTCCACTGGTTCTCATACCTATAGCCCTGGGGTAAGCCTGCGTGAGCCCTTAATAAAAAAAAATTGTTTTTTGTATGTTTGGGTGAGTTATATGGTTGTACACTTTACCCGATTTGTGTACACCTGTTCAAGATGTTTTTCCTCATATTCAAGATATTTGTATATCTGATCAACATGTTTGTACAACTGAACAACGTGTTTGTATACCTGACCAAGATGTTTCTAGATACGACAAAGATGTTTGTACACCTGACCAGTTTTTTGTTTACATCTGACCAAGATGTTTGTACATTGTTTCTTGACATGACCAGGGTGTTTAAGAACAAGGTTTTTTCTACCTGGCATCACTAAGTAGAACATTAAGTCATTATACATGCTTGTAAAGAGAGCTAAGTCATTAAACCCGCCTGGGTAGAGAGCTAAGTCATTATACCCGCCTGGGTAGAGCGCTAATTGATTATACCCGCCTGGATAGAGAGCTAAGTCATTATACCCGCCTGGGAAGAGAGTTGAGTGATTATACCGTCTGGGTAGAGAGTTAAGACATTAGACCCGTCTGGGTAGAGAGGTAAGACATCAGACCCACCTGGGTAGAGAGCTAAGTGATTACACCCGCCTGGGTAAAAATCTAAGTCATTACACCGGCCTGGATAGAGAGCTAAGTCATTATACCCGCCTGGGTAGAGAGCTAAGCCTGGGTAGAAAGATAAGTCCTTATACCCGAGATTTTAAAAGCATTCTTTGTTGTTTGTTTAAAAAACTATATTTTCCTCAATAATAATAAGTTACAGATTAAAATTTAATACTATGCAGATTTTTTTTTTTCGAATTTTTCAAAGAGGAGTTTAAACGCAGAAATTATGTGTTTATATTTTGTTGGTTTTTTTTTAATCGTAAAAACTCTTTAAATGTATTACGAAAAGGAATTTACCTGCAGAAAATATTTTTCAAAATTAAAAAAATTAATTAAACATATTAAAGTTTTTTTTCTACGTTTAAATCTAATCCTTTGGATTCATAGAGTGCCTTGAAACTACCTCTCTGCCTAGGCTTTCTTTTAGTCAAGAATGTTTGACCTTGAATGTGTCCATTTAATGTAGCAACTCACACAAATGGGTTGTGTCTTTCCATCTGCTTTAGCGTAACCTCACTCCAACCGTCACTTAAATCTGTATTTCCCATCGCCCCTTGTCTGATCTGCAGCTATCAGTACCTCGGACTGCTAGTTGCTCTCCTCCAGTTGGCCTGTCATTTAGCCTCCTTCACAGTATTGGAAGAAAAATACAACGCCAGTTTATTCAGGTCTGTACCGTCATCGGGAAAAAATCACTATAACTTCACAGGGAAATCTCAGTAAAACGTGCGAGGGAAATCCCACTATAACTTGACAGCGAAGTCTCACTATTACGTGCCAGTGAAACCTCACCATAACTTCACAGGGAAATGTCAGGATAACGTTACAGTGAAAACTCACTATTACGTGACAGTGCAACCTCACTATAACTTGACAGTGAAAACTCACTATAACGTGACAGTGCAACCTCACTATAACTTGACAGTGAAAACTCACTATTACGTGACAGGGCAATCTCACTATAACGTGACAGAGAAACCTCACTATAACGCGATAGATATGGTTCATGCAATTGTATCTCGTTGATAGATGATTCTTGCTAATACAAGGATTTACAATATTGTTATGTAACCTATTTTCCTTGCTCTAAATGCGATTGTTTAACACCATTTGCATCTTCTTTGTATTCTTTAGAAACCCTGGCAATTATTTAGCCAAAATCTACATCAAACCATGGACTCGTGTTGGCCCCTATGCTTTAGGACTCATCCTTGGTTTCATGCTGTTCAAGACAAGAAGTCAAGCCAGGCTTCATAAGGTCACTCATTGGTCACTTGCAAACCAATGCCATAGAAAGATAGGAATGTCTTTAAATGAGAAGTCATGAGATGGGGATGTCAGATGGGGATGTCAGATGGGGATGGCAGATGGGGATTCGTGAGATGGGGATGTCAGATGGGGATGTCAGATGGGGACTCATGAGATGGGGATGTCAGATGGGGATGTCAGATGGGGATGTCAGATGGGGATGTCAGATGGGGATGTGAGAGGGGGGTGTGCGAGGGGGGTACGTGAGATGGGGATGAGGGGGATGTCAGACGGGGATGTGAGATGGGGATGTCAGAGGGGGATGTCAGATGGGGATTCATGAGATGGGGATTCATGGGATGGGGATGTCAGATGGGGATTCATGAGATGGGGATGTCAGATGGGGATGTCAGATGGGGATGTCAGATGGGGATGTCAGATGAGGATTCATGAGATGGGGATGTCAGATGGGGATGTCCGATGGGGATGTCCGATGGGGATGTCCGATGGGGATTCATGAGATAGGGATGTCAGATGGGGATGTCATGAGATGGGGATGTCATGCGATGGGGATATCAAATAAGGCTGTCACGAGTTCAAGATGTCTTCAGATTGGGATGTTATGTGATCTTTTTTCATGAGAACGGAATGTCTTTAGATGGTGATATTAGATGGGATGTCTTTAGAGGATGATATTAGATGAGATGTCTTTAGAGAGTGATATTAGATGGGATGTGTTTAGAGGGTGATATTAGATGGGATGTCTTTAGAGGGTGATATTAGATGAGATGTCTTTAGAGGATGATATTAGATGGGATGTCTTTAAAGGGTGATATTAGATGGGATGTCTTTAGAGGGTGATATTAGATGGGATGTCTTTATAGGATGATATTAGATGGGATGTCTTTAAAGGATGATATTAGATGAGATGTCTTTAGAGGGTGATATTAGATGGGATGTCTTTAGAGGGTGATATTAGATGGGATGTCTTTAGAGGGTGATATTAGATGGGATGTCTTTATAGGATGATATTAGATGGGTTGTCTTTAAAGGATGATATTAGATGAGATGTCTTTAAAGGGTGATATTAGATGGGATGTCTTTAGATGGTGATATTAGATGGGATGTCTTTAGAGGGTGATATTAGATGGGATGTCTTTATAGGATGATATTAGATGGGATGTCTTTAAAGGATGATATTAGATGAGATGTCTTTAGAGGATGATATTAGATAGGATGTCTTTAGAGGGTGATATTAGATGGGATGTCTTTAGAGGATGATATTAGATGGGATATCTTTAGAGGGTGATATTAGATGGGATGTCTTTAGAGGATGATATTAGATGGGATGTCTTTAAATGGTGATATTAGATGGGATGTCTTTAGAGGGTGATATTAGATGGGATATCTTTAGAGGGTGATTTCTTTAGAGGGTGATATTAGATGGGATGTCTTTAGAGGATGATATTAGATGGGATGTCTTTAAATGGTGATATTAGATGGGATGTCTTTAGAGGGTGATATTAGATGGGATATCTTTAGAGGGTGATATTAGATGGGATGTCTTTAGAGGATGATATTAGATGGGATGTCTTTAGATGGTGATATTAGATGGGATGTTTTTAGAGGATAATATTAGATTTGACGTCTTTAGAGGATGATATTAGATGGGATGTCTTTAAATGGTGATATTAGATGGGATGTCTTTAGAGGGTGATATTAGATGGGATGTCTTTAGAGGGTGATATTAGATGGGATGTCTTTAGATGGTGATATTAGATGGGATGTCTTTAGAGGGTGATATTAGATGGGATGTCTTTAGAGGGTGATATTAGATGGGATGTCTTTAGAGGGTGATATTAGATGGGATGTCTTTAGAGGGTGATATTAGATGGGATGTCTTTAGAGGGTGATATTAGATGAGATGTCTTTAGAGGGTGATATTAGATGGGATATCTTTAGAGGATGATATTAGATGGGATGTCATTAGATGAGGTTGTCCTATGATTGAAATTTTATGAGATGAGGATGTCATCAGATACGGATGTCATAACATTGGGATGTCATAAGATGTGATGTCATGAGATAGGGATGTCATAAGATGGGATATCATGAGACAGGATGTCGTCATGAGATAGGATATCATGAAATAAGATGTCATGAGATAAGATGTTATGAGATAGGATGTCATGAGATAGGATGTCATGAGATCGTGCATAGGACAGTGCACGTAAAGTACCCAAAAGTTGCATGTCCTGAAAGTACATAACAGTTGTATGTCCTGAATGTACACAACAGCTGTAAGTCCTGAACGTACACAACAGTTGTATGTCCTGAAATACACAACAATTGTACCACTAGGTACTGAAAGTACCCACACAACATTTGTATGTCCTGTTCGCCATGTATATTAATTGTTATTTATGTTCTGTTCGCCATGTCTATTCTTTGTTACTTCTGGTTTCAACTCTAAATGTTTACAGAGATTTTGCGTTTTAAATGGTCAAACTAAAATGCTTCACTTTCCATGCAAATACTAGTAACATTTGGGTGGATGATATCCATTAACTTTCCATGCAGATACTGGTAACATTAGGGTGGATGATATCCATTAACTTTTAAAGCAGATACTGGTGACATTTGAGTGGATGATATCCATTAACTTTCCATGCAGATACTGGTAACATTAGTGTGGATGATATCTATTAACATTCCATGCAGATACTGGTAACATTTGGGTGGATGATATCCATTAACTCTCCATGCAGATACTGGTAACATTAGGGTGGATGATATCCATTAACTTTTAAAGCAGATACTGGTGACATTTGAGTGGATGATATCCATTAACTTTCCATGCAGATACTGGTAACATTAGGGTGGATGATATCCATTAACTTTCCATGCAGATACTGGTAACATTAGGGTGGATGATATCCATTAACTTTTAAAGCAGATACTGGTGACATTTGAGTGGATGATATCCATTAACTTTCCATGCAGATACTGGTAACATTAGGGTGGATGATATCCATTAACTTTTAAAGCAGATACTGGTGACATTTGAGTGGATGATATCCATTAACTTTCCATGCAGATACTGGTAACATTAGGGTGGATGATATCCATTAAATTTTCATGCAGATACTGGTAACATTTGGGTGGATGATATCCATTAACTTTCCATGCAGATACTGGTAACATTTGGGTGGATGATATCCATTGGTGGTGCACTGGCCCTTGTCTATGTCACCTACGACTACACGAAAAATGGCGTGACGTCACTGTCATGGACTGACAACTCCATTAATGCCTATGAGATCCTCAGGAGTCCGATGTGGGCCATATGTATTGGCTGGGTGATCTTTGCCTGTGCCTCAGGCTACGGAGGTAACAGATGTTGTCCCCTCCATGGCCATACGTGTTGGTTGGGTATTGTTGTTCCAAGCTATGGAGATCATTTATGTGGTCCTGTGTTAATCGTATATGTACGCTGGTTGGTGTTTGCCTGTGATGTGGGTCATGGAGTAAATTCCAGTGGTGCAGTTATGATTTTTTTTTTATGCTGTTGCAGGTGTCTTTCTCCAAAGTTGTGATAAAAAAATCATTCAGATCGCCGTTCATGTGTTAGGTGATCGCAAAATAAAGTGATCCTGTTTGTATAACATATAGACCAGCATTGAGTTAGTGCTAAACACAGCTAATGAACATGCCCCATTGGCATATAAAACCCACATCTTATAAACATGTCACATTGGCATAAAAAACACACATCTAATAAACATGTCACATTGGCATATAAATTCCCACAGCTAATAAACACGCCCCATTGACATATAAAAACACAGCTAATAAACATGCCCCACTAGCATATAAAACATATTAATTTCAATCCGTCTTCACAAAAATTTCCATCAGTCATACCATCCCTAAAACCATCACCTGGTACAATAGGCCCCCTCAACATAACTGAAACAGGAGTAGAAAAACTTCTCCAAAACCTGAAACCCAATAAAGCGCCCGGACCTGACTGTATCCCGAACATTGTCCTGAAGACCCTGGCTGACAACATTGCCCCAACCATGACCCACATTTTCCAAAAGCCGCTTGGCTCCAGCAAACTCCCGCTAGACTGGCTTGATGCAAATATCAATAGTGCCTACAAGAAAGGTGACAGTCATATCCTAGCAAACTACCGCCCAATATCCCTGACCTCCGTCCCATGCAAAATCCTAGAACCTAATCTGTCACCACATCTTGGCCCACCTTGAACACTACAACATCTTGACCAACCTAAACCACGGTTTCCGCTCTGGATTCTCAACAGAAACTCAATTAATCATCACCACCAATGAACTCCTTGCCTCCTATGACAAAGGTAAACAGATCGACATTCTCAACTTCTCCATGGCCTTCGACACTGTTCCACACAGCCTTGTTCTACATAAGCTCCACCACTACGGCATTACCGGCAACCTTCACTCCTTGCTCTAAACATTCCTAACACAGCGTAGCATGGAAGTAGGTGTAGACGGCGATCAATCAGGGAAAGCCACCGTAGACTCAGGAGTTCCTCAAGGCACAGTGCTGCGCCTCCTTCTCTTTCTCTGTCACATTAACGACCTCCCTGATACTGTAAAATCTCAAGTTAGGTTGTTTGCAGATGACTATGTTGTCTACAGAGAGATTAACGGCTACGATGACCACAACCACCTCCAAGCAGATTTGAAGTGCCTTATGAAATGGGCGGAAAAATGGGATATGAAATTTAAAGAAACCAAATGCTACACAAAAAGCATCTCAAGAAAAAAAAAGCATCAACCTATATGTACTCCTTAAAGAAAACCTTTCTCCAACAAGTATCAAATAATCCAAACCTTGAAATTCTCTTTTCAAATAATCTAAAATGGTCACCCCATATAAATAAAATTTCAAAAAAAGCCAACTCCACACTAAGTTTCACTGGAAAAAATCAGCGCCACTGCACAACATCCCACAAACGAAATGCGTATCTCGCACTCGTCAGTCTACTTCTAGAATATGGTGTGATCATCTGGGACCCACAACTAAAGCATGACGTGGACAAGTTATAGCAAATCCAACGTAACGCGGTGCGCTTCATTGTACGTGACTACAAATCCACCACTTCTGGCTTCGTCACTGGCCTCAAAAAAAGATTTGACACTCCCCCCCCCCCTTTTTAAAGACAGACGAGAGGTGCTCAGCCTGACATTCTTATATAAGTGGTCATGGGGCTGATGCCGGCCATCCCAGCAGGCACGTACCTCACCCCAAAGAAGCCGGTCACTGGCCTCAAAAAAAGATTTGACACTCCCCCCCCCCCTTTTTAAAGACAGACGAGAGGTGCTCAGCCTGATATTCTTATATAAGTGGTCATGGGGCTGATGCCGGCCATCCCAGCAGGCACGTACCTCACCCCAAAGAAGCCGGGTAGACTGATCAGAGCCAAACGCTCACTGAACACTGATTTCACCGCCGACAACCCCATAAACAATTACACCCGAAACATCAGCAAATGCTTCACTGTGCCCCGGTTAACACAGTGCAGTATGAACAATCATTCTTCCCACGCACAATAATTGCTTGGAACCACCTGGAACTTGCTGCTGTGGGTTCGACATCGGTCGAAAGCTTCAAGGCTGCCCTGGCATCAGCTAGGAGCTGTTAGATTAGCAACATCGATACCCCAACCGTTGCGCAGATGTCAGTTTATGGATACAGCAAAGAACACTACCAGAACCAGAAAACACACATCTAATAAACATATCACATTGGCATATAAAACACACATCTAATAAACATGCCCCATTACCATATAAAACACACATCTAATAAACATGCCCCATTACCATATAAAACACACATCTAATAAACATGCCCCATTACCATATAAAACACACATCTAATAAACATGCCCCATTACCATATAAAACACACATCTAATAAACATGCCCCATTAGCGTATGCTAAGCCACCGGTGTGCAGTGACGTATCAGGAAAAAAAATGGAAGGTGGGTGGGGGGAGGGGTGTAGCAAAATTGGCATTCTTAAATGTGCGTCACTTGAGTTCACGTTTTTGTCAAGTAACTTCAGTCGATGGGAAGTTCACGCATTGCTGTCGCCAATGTTTGGCCGGCTATATCCACCCTCACTGCCAACCACGCGCACACCCCACCAACCTCACGCACACCCCACCAACCTCGCGATGTATGCCACGCAGCGGGTCGCCTAGTAACATTCTATTGAATATCCTTATGTATCATATCATGGACCCTGACAAAAACAGCAGAAAACCTATTAAACACATGGGAGAGGAAAGTTCTCAGGAAAATATATCGACCAACAAAGGATGAATATGGATGGAGAATACGAACCAACCATGAATTGTACAGTCTATATCAGGATCCCACGATAGTAGCAGAAGTAAAAAAAAAATTTAAAAGGTTAGGCTGCGCTGTGCAGGACACACAGAGAGAGCAGGACACACAGAGAGAGCAGGACACACAGAGAGAGCAGGACACACAGAGAGAGCAGGACACACAGAGAGAGCAGGACACACAGAGGAACATGTCTCAAGGGCAGACCTAGGCTTAGATGGATGGATGATGTGGAAAAAGATCTACAACAACAGGGAATCCCAACATGGAAAAGAAAAGCATTAGTTAGGTCTAAGCGGAAGGAAGTAGTGAGGCAGGCCAAAGCCCTACATTTGCTGTAGTGTCACAGGGATGGATGATTTTAGATCCCATTATAAATTCCGGTCCCGTTGAACAGTGTATAACGTTCGGGAACATTCTAGAATAAATTTAATGTCCTCGAAACGTGTAAAAAATTACGTTTCTACGTATATATTTTTCGAAAAAAGAAATTATACAACTTAATTCACTAATATCTCTTGTAATATGACATCCTTACATCTTCATAAGGCAATGGAGTAGCACTGCAACGAATGGCTAACTAGTCCAATCCTGGAATGGCAATCTTGACTGCATCTCTGGTTAGATTTGGCCTTCCCTGATGTTCTTTTTGTTACAAAAGCTTTGTTTCGCGCATCTTCTGCCATTTTGACTCCGTCATACACTGTTTGCCAGCTGGAACGTTGTTCAGCAATGATCTCCCATTCGTTAATTTCATTGTTGGCTTCCCTCATGCTCCTTTTGCAAACGTCGATAAATCTCAGGCATGGCCGTCCAACTCTCCATACAGAAGCTTCTTTGGAATACGGCCTTCCTCCATTCTCCTTACATGACCTAACTAACGAAGGTGCCTCTTGCTAAGAGCGGAGATATGCTACACATTTTTGCACGTTCCAAGACATCTGTGTTAGGCACTGCGTCCTGCCATCGAATGCGTAAAATGCGACGCAGACATCTTTGGTATATTTAAGTTAAAAGAGGGGCCCCGGAAGAGAGCCCATTCCTAATTGCACCGATTTAGTTTCGCCTGAGATGGGGGTCCTATAAAATCAATCAGATAAATAACAAAGTTACACTTTTTTGTAAATCGATTAAAATCGTTTAAAATTGCCAAACAAACAAAACAAACTTTCACTTTTATAGATATGATATGATATCAATCAAATTTTGTTTACGGTTTTGTTCCGCGTATGTTTCTACATAGATTGATGGATCATGAGAAAAATTGGCACATAGATCCATCATTTTTCAGATTCAAATACTGGGGGGTTTTGAACTTTTAAAAGCATTCCTTTTAGAATGTTCCAGAAATTTCTATATTGTTCGACGGGGATATATAGTTGGATCTAAAGCTTATTGACATGTTAGCTGTTCTATTGAGGTCTTTACTTTCTGGGAGATTTTCGCTATGTCTGTCTCCCATTCGGCATCGGGCTACCATGGGAAAAAGATCTTTATCTGCAGTTTTTTTGTTTGTTTTTTTTCAAAAAAAAATTCTTGGCGGTATGTTTTTTGAAGGCCCCTTTACTTCGATGTTAGCTAAAAGGCTGTTGAGGTTGTTTTTTACAGGCCCTTTTACTTCGATGTTAGCTAAAAGGCTGTTGAGGTTGTTTTTTTTGAAGGCCCCTTTACTTCGATGTTAGCTAAAAGGCTGTTGAGGTTGTTTTTTACAGGCCCTTTTACTTCGATGTTAGCTAAAAGGCTGTTGAGGTTGTTTTTTTTGAAGGCCCCTTTACTTCGATGTTAGCTAAAAGGCTGTTGAGGTTGTTTTTTACAGGCCCTTTTACTTCGATGTTAGCTAAAAGGCTGTTGAGGTTGTTTTTTTTGAAGGCCCCTTTACTTCGATGTTAGCTAAAAGGCTGTTGAGGTTGTTTTTTACAGGCCCTTTTACTTCGATGTTAGCTAAAAGGCTGTTGAGGTTGTTTTTTACAGGCCCTTTTACTTCGATGTTAGCTAAAAGGCTGTTGAGGTTGTTTTTTACAGGCCCTTTTACTTCGATGTTAGCTAAAAGGCTGTTGAGGTTGTTTTTTACAGGCCCTTTTACTTCGATGTTAGCTAAAAGGCTGTTGAGGTTGTTTTTTACAGGCCCTTTTACTTCGATGTTAGCTAAAAGGCTGTTGAGGTTGTTTTTTACAGGCCCTTTTACTTCGATGTTAGCTAAAAGGCTGTTGAGGTTGTTTTTTACAGGCCCTTTTACTTCGATGTTAGCTAAAAGGCTGTTGAGGTTGTTTTTTACAGGCCCTTTTACTTCGATGTTAGCTAAAAGGCTGTTGAGGTTGTTTTTTACAGGCCCTTTTACTTCGATGTTAGCTAAAAGGCTGTTGAGGTTGTTTTTTACAGGCCCTTTTACTTCGATGTTAGCTAAAAGGCTGTTGAGGTTGTTTTTTACAGGCCCTTTTACTTCGATGTTAGCTAAAAGGCTGTTGAGGTTGTTTTTTACAGGCCCTTTTACTTCGATGTTAGCTAAAAGGCTGTTGAGGTTGTTTTTTACAGGCCCTTTTACTTCGATGTTAGCTAAAAGGCTGTTGAGGTTGTTTTTTACAGGCCCCTTTACTTCGATGTTAGCTAAAAGGCTGTTGAGGTTGTTTTTTACAGGCCCTTTTACTTCGATGTTAGCTAAAAGGCTGTTGAGGTACTATTCACTAAATCTGGGAAAAATCATACTATAGAAGAGAATTTAATCAAACCATCAATATCAGCATTTCTCAAAACGGTTCTGAAGAAAGATGACAAAGACGTGAAAGCTATACCACTCAGTAACAATATACGAAATGAGTGAAGATATTGAAATACAACTTTTTGAAAAGCTGAAAACAAGAAAATTCTCAGTACAAATGGATGTATCAACTTTGAGAGACATTGGAGTTGTATTGATAACTTAGTAAGATACATTCATAAAGGATATTTTGCAGAAGAGATGTTGTTATGTAAATCATTATAAAGAACAACTACTGCCAAAGATATATATATATATATATATATATAGTCTATAATAAGCTAAAAATGTACTTAGATGTCAGTAATATATCAATGAAAAATATAACATCTTTTGCTGCAGATGGTGCTCCTATTATGGTGGGCTAGAAAAATGGCTGTTTAAAATTGATGAAATAAATAATCCAGAAATGCTACTGCAGGGCTGCCACTCAAATTTTTTTAATTCCCAAGATTTGGTCAAAATATTTCCCAAGACTTCCCAAGATCATGAAAATATATGATTTTTTTTGTTTTGTTTTTTTTTTAATGATCTTGGGAATTTTTTTTTAAAAGTGAGTTTTGGCCCTGAATGGGGTTGTGAATTCCCAAGATCTTCGGAAATCTCCCAAGGTGTGGCAGCTTGTGCATTGTATTATTCATAGGGAAAATTAGGAGCTAAAACATTTTGCCTGTTCAAAATGAAATACTAAATTCAGTTCTAAAGCGCATCAATGCTATTAAAGCTAACACCAAATGTGAACGTCTCTTCAAGCTATTTTGTTAAGAACTAATTGCAGACTATGTGAGACTTCTACGTCACACTGAAGAAAAATGGCTTTCGAAAGGGAATTGCCTGAAAAGATTTAAGGAACGATTCACTAATTTGATACTCATGCCTTTTTTTTTTTAAAGAGACAAACCTGAAATGAAGGATCTGTTAACGGTCGAGTTGAAAGCATGTGTGAGTTATTTGGCCGATATCTTTGAAAAACTTAATATATTAAATAACCAACTTCAAGGAACAAATAAAACTCTTGTCGATGCCAAAAGCGAATATATTTGGTTCCATTCCTTTCTTGAATTACGTCAAAAAATATTTACAAAAAAAAAAATTTTAAAGTTGCATTGGCTCCAAAAACTATTGTTACCATTTCCATCTTCAGCTACATTTAGCTTAACGTGAATTTAGTGCCATAAATTATTTGTTGTAGAGAAGGAAAAAAAAGTTAAAAATGGAAAAGAAATCGGAAGGATATAACACAACAGGGAGACTTGAGACTGAAAGTAACTAAATTGGAACCTAAGATACAATCTCTTGCAGCAAGCATCGATCATAAACATATCACTAAATTTAAAAATAAATAATTACTAATAATTAAAATAATATAGAAAAATATTTCATTTAAATTATTTCGTACTTGAATTTCAGGTCTAGATTAAGTGTTTTTAAAATGTACCTACTATGTTTCCTCACTAATTTCCTAGTGATTACTTCCTAAAATCTATCATTTAAGTTTCTTCAGTGAGAAACCCAGTTTTGGAATATTAAAAATTATGTATATGATACATAAGGGGGGGGGCATACGAATTTTAGAAAGGCTTAGGTGGGGCGGGGGAGTAACAATTTTTGGGAAACAATGCTGTAGAGCTGGTGTCTCAAACTCGCGGCCCGCGGGCCATTTGCGGCCCGCAAGACGATATTTTGCGGCCCACTACATGACAGCAAAGTTTAGGGATAATGCGGCCCGCGCGTTTTCCTCACCAATATATCTATAATGTGACCCTCCCAGACAGTTTCAGTCGAATCTGAGCGATTAATCTAATTCTGATTTGTATTATGTTTGTATAGATTTGGACGTTGGAGCCTGTCAGTTTGTTCACTTTCAAAGTAGGGTTAGTCAAAAAGACCTTTCTACGATTAAAAAAATCAAAACTCATTCTCATAAAGAGTACCTGCTTCTGCCTACTGTTTGAACATGTTTTAGCATTTAAAGCTTTCGTGGAGAAGGATGAGTTGGTTGTTCCTATACTAAGTGATCCCATATATTTCATGGACTTCTCATCTCTTGTTGACATTACACAGGAGCTGAATATACCATACAAGAAGTTATAAGACCAGGGATATGCTTGTCAGTGTTGTCTATGACAATGTCAGGGCATTCTGCACAACATGCCAAATTGGCTAATTGCATCACTCTGTTTACAAACATGCCAAATTGGCTAATTGCATCACTCTGTCTACAAACATGCCAAATTGGCTAATTGCATCACTCTGTCTACAAACAAGCCAAATTGGCTAATTGCATCACTCTGTTTACAAACATGCCATTTTGGATAATTGCATTTTTTCTGTTTACAAACATGCCAAATTGACATATGTATCATTCTGCTAACAAACATATCACATTGATATATGCATCATTCTGCTAACACACATGCTACATTGGTATATGTGACCTTTTTTTTTACAAACATTCCACATTGACATATCAATCACACTGCTAACAAACATGCCACATTGACATATCAATCGCACTGCTAACAAACATGCCACACTGACATATCAATTACACTGCTAACAAATTGACATATCAACCACAAAGCTAATGAAGATGCCATAGTGGCATATCAATCACTCTGCAATGTCTTTAGCTGTACCCTTAATGTTTCCAGGTTTTATTAACTCGTTCTTGTCCTGGCAAGCCTGGATTCCTCTGTCACGCCTGACCTTTGGAACCTACTTGACCCACATGATGGTCATCATGTATTTCAACAACAATGAAAGGACGGTGGCTTATTTCAGCTTTCATGGTGTTGTAAGTATTCGAAGGCATTTTGTTGGTACATCGGTGTCTTTCTAATAGGATGGGCATTAATATCAGCGGCGTATCTAAACGAAATGCCGCCCGGAACGAACTATGAAAAGTGCGCCCCCCCCCATCCCATACACACACCATTACGATTATGTCACACCCCAAAAGTACTGCCACGGGCCTTCACACCCCCCCCCAATCCCATACACACATCATTACGATAATGCCACACCCCAAAAGTACTGTCACGGGCCTTCACACCCCCAATCCCATACACACACCATTACGATAATGTCACACCACAAAAGTACTGTCACGGGCCTTCACACCCCCAATCCCATACACACACCATTACGATAATGTCACACCCCAAAAGTACTGTCACGGCCCTTAACACCCCCAATCCCATACACACACCATTACGATAATGTCACACCACAAAAGTACTGCCACGGGCCTTCACACCCCCCCCCAATCCCATACACACACCATTACGATAATGTCACACCCCAAAAGTACTGTCACGGCCCTTAACACCCCCAATCCCATACACACACCATTACGATAATGTCACACCCCAAAAGTACTGCCACGGGCCTTCACACCCCCCCCCCCCCAAACCGGTCCATATTTGCCACTCATTACTGTTATTTGCAACTATACTTGTTGACCTAAGGAAAGCTGATTTTGTTGCCATGGTTACGGCTGTCTTTAATGTTTAGCCATGAAGCATGAGGATATGCAGTAGCTGGTAAGAGTGGGCCAACCTCAGACACGGCTAGATCAGGGTTGTAAATTTTGTTTTATAGATAATGTATAGACAATGGTGGACTGTATATGAACGTTAAGTATTAACAAATTATATGTCTTTTTATACCTGTGTGTCTATGTATACCTGTGTGTCCTTTTATACCTGTGTGTCAATTTATGTCAGATAAACATGCAGTACCTGGGCACCCTTATTTTGTGATAGGCCTTATATCCTTTGTGTATTTATGTTACAGATACAACGGTACCTGGCCACATTTGTTGTGTCCTACGCTCTGTCCTTGGTCCTGTCTTTACTCATTGAGACGCCGGTCAGAAATCTGACCAAGCCGTCAGCAAAAACCAGGACACCAGAAAAGCCTGCCCTGAACACCACACCAGGGTCCCTTCAGCGAGACATACGTAAACCAGACCAACGTCAGCCCGAGACCCCAAGACCGAGGGTCCATCCCATTCACAGGCAAGATGATGGGCTAGACGATGATGGTGTAGATGGTGGCAAGGCAGGTGATGGGAATTTTGAACTTAGGACTTTGAATTTCCCTAGACCTCCCACAAGAGGTGTGTACAATCGAGGATTCATATCTGATAATCCGTACGACGATATCATCAGTCCAGAGCTGCATTCAACATCAGTCACGCGCTGGCACATTTGAGAAATCAACAGTTTCTATTACTTTTGTAGGATTTGACTGGTGTAATGTTTGTACCACTTGACAGTTATCATGTTTGTAGTACTCGACACTTGTTTTGTTTGTAGGACACCACAATTGTCATTTTTCGTAGTACTTACCAATATAAAACATATATTTTACAACTTCTTAAATGTTTATTTTTTCATTAATTTAAAAACTGTCAACTAAGGGTGTCATTGAAATGTGCACCATATTATATTTTGGATTTAAATATAGAGCGTGTAGTTAAAAAGAATATTTATAAAACTAAAAGTGTTCTGTCAAATCCAACTATCTTTATTTGTGTTATGTGTAAGTTAAATATGAAATGTCCATTGATTGCCACTAAATAAACGACTTCAGTTTACGTAAATTGAATGACATGAATATTTCAGTTTTATTATTATTAACATTAGTACTCTCAGAGTTTTTAATATTGAAAGATTCTTACTAATTTTTTTTTTCATATATTTTTTAAAATTGTAATTATTTTTTTTTTACACCGAACTCCCAACCCTTTTGACAACTCCTTCGCCCCCCCTCCCTTTTTTGGCGTCATTGAATTCTGCCCCCCCCCCTTTTTTTTTTTATCCCCAGTTTTTTCATTTTTTTTTTAAAATTTTAATTATTTTTTTTTTACACCGAACTCCCAACCTTTTTTACAATTCCTTCGCCCCCCCTCCCTTTTTTTGCGTTATTGAATTCTTCCCCCCCCCCTTTTTTTTTTTATCCCCAGCATCTTCCCGGTAAGTAATAGTACGTACAAGAAATAATAAAATCCCTGATTTCGTGTATAGAACATGGGTGTGAAAGTAAGTTTACAGACGGTAAATATAAATTAGTCCGCAATATTGACGTTCATTAAAAAAAAAATAAGAGAGAGAGAGAGAGAGAGAGAGAGAGATGGTGAGAGATGGTGAGAGATGGTGAGAGATGGTGAGAGATGGTGAGAGATGGTGAGAGATGGTGAGAGATGGTGGGCCTACTCAAAGAGGCTCTTGGATCGAAACAATCTGGGAAATTTCAGAGTTTGTGATTTCTTCTTGTCTGCTGTAAACATTTACGATCAAAATCAGGAGAAACACGAATAAGAAGGCCATACAACAAACTACGATGAGAATGCCATCAATCAGGTGGCCCAGTCTTATATGATAAATGGCTAGTACTCATAATGGCCTCTTTGGGAGGAAATGCTAGAAGAAACAGTAGCGAGCATTAAAGAGTGACTGTCGCTGATCTCATTTTAAATTTCACACAGAGCAACGTTCCCAAAATGATCTCCATCATTTAGTACACCGTTCCCAAAATGATCTCCAACATTTAGAAGAGAGTTTCCAACATGATCTCAATCATTTACAATAGCGTACCCAAAATGACCTACATCATTAGAACAGCGTTCCCAACATCATGACCTACATCATTTAGAACAGCGTTCCCAACATCATGACTTACATCATTTAGAACAGCGTTCCCAACATCATGACCTACATCATTTAGAATAGCGTTCCCAACATCATGACCTACATCATTTAGAACAGCGTTCCCAACATCATGACTTACATCATTTAGAACAGCGTTCCCAAAATCATGACCTACATCATTTAGAATAGCGTTCCCAACATCATGACCTACATCATTTAGAACAGCGTTCCCAACATCATGACCTATATCAGTTAGAACAGCGTTCCCAACAACATGACCTACATCATTTAGAAGCTACACTTTGTAGAATCAATGTTCTCAGAAGTTACATTAAAGAAAAACACAAAATGATTTACTACCCTTAGATAGTATCTTAACAACAGTTTCAATGTTTGACTACACTTAGATAGTATCTTAACAACAGTTTCAATGTTTGACTACACTTAGATAGTATCTTAACAACAGTTTCAATGTTTGACTACACTTAGATAGTATCTTAACAACAGTCTCTATGTTTGACTACCCTTAGATAGTATCTTAACTACAGTCTCCATGTTTGACTACACTTAGATAGTATCTTAACAACAGTCTCAATGTTTGACTACACTTAGATAGTATCTTAACAACAGTCTCAATGTTTGACTACCCTTAGATAGTATCTTAACAACAGTCTGTATGTTTGACTACCCTTAGATAGTATCTTAACAACAGTATCTATGTTTGACTACACTTTGATAGTATCTTAACAACAGTCTCAATGTTTGACTACCCTTAGATAGTATCTTAACAACAGTCTCCGTGTTTGACTACACTTAGATAGTATCTTAACAACAGTCTCAATGTTTGACTACACTTAGATAGTATCTTAACAGCAGTCTCTGTGTTTGTTTTACCGACCTTAGACATACCTCGTTTTGCTATGTCATTTTGAACTTTAAGCTTTTTGTAACTTTTTGTTTTAATAAGGTGAAATTATTTACGATCTTCGAGATGTCACAAAAAAGTAAATTTAAAAATCAAACAACTTTGAGCACACTGCAGGAATACAATCTATAAATCTTGCACTACTATGAAAACATTTTCTCGAACCACCTCTGCAAACTTCTCATTTAATAAAAGTGTTCCTTATGAAAGAGTAACAAACAAAGATTATTTAAAGTATTTAAAATATTTTAAAATGTATTACTTATTATTAAAGAAATATGTTAACAAAGTGTCTTTAAATTAGTATTTATTAGAAACAAAAATCAGTAGGCCCAATAGAACAAATGTTTTCTTTAGTTTCATAAATATGTTTAAGTTCATAAAAATGATTAAAAAATAAATAATTAAACCTTGTTATTTTCTGTACCATTCCTAGTCACACTGCACAATGTAAAAATAGAAAATTTTGAGCATAATATCAAGATTTGCTTAGGAGAGAATCTCTATTGACAATTATTTTTTAAAATTATTACAAAACTTTGTATTTAAGTTTTGAAGTAAATATAGTATTATTAATATAGAGGAATTGACGAATAGAACACGATAAACATAGAATTATTTCTTTGTTTTAAGAAGAGTCTCACTCAAGTGCATATGACACCGACACGTCCAAACAGCATCCTAGACCTTATCAACGTCCAACCCCCCCCCTCGTTAAACAATCCACGTGTGTCCCAGGCATATCTGACCATGACGCAGTAGTGTCTGACTTCTACTTCAAAGCTGAAATTACGCGCCAGAAACCCAGAAAATCTTACAAGTTCAGTAAAGCAAACTGGGACAAGATCAAACTGGGACAAGATCAAACTGGGACAAGATCAAACTGGGACAAGATCAAACTGGGACAAGATCAAACTGGGACAAGATCAAACTGGGACAAGATCAAACTGGGACAAGATCAAACTGGGACAAGATCAAACTGGGACAAGATCAAACTGGGACAAGATCAAACTGGGACAAGATCAAACTGGGACAAGATCAAACTAGATCTCGCCGCCGCTGAACAGATCATCCTAAAAAATATAATGAGTGAGAGGATGTAGATACACTATGGTCGACTTTCAAAAATACCTTAACCAACAGCATAGATCAAAATATCCCATCAGCGACAGCAAAGAATCCATGTCATCTGACATGGCTAAACGCATGGCTCAAGAAGCTGCTGAAGAGAAAGAAAAGACTATTGAAGAAAGCCCAAACTACCAACAACTAGACCCTGTACCGCCAGTTCCTAAAACATTGTCGTAGGGAACTAAGAAGAGGAGAGTGGCAGCACATAAATGGAGTCATCCAAGGTGGCAGTACATAAATGGAGTCATCCAAGGTGGCAGTACATAAATGGAGTCATCCAAGGTGGCAGTACATAAATGGAGTCATCCAAGGTGGCAGTACATAAATGGAGTCATCCAAGGTGGCAGTACATAAATGGAGTCATCCAAGGTGGCAGTACATAAATGGAGTCATCCAAGGTGGCAGTACATAAATGGAGTCATCCAAGAAGGCCTCGGAAACAATAACACAAAACCCTTCTGGCGCTACATTGAATCCAGGAGGCAAGACAACATCGGCGTAGCCCCCCTACTAGAAAACGGGCAACTTGTAAGCGATGGCCAATGAAAAGCAGAGATTCTCCTAAAACAGTTTCAATCCGTCTTCACCAAGATCTCCACCACAGTCATACTATCCCTAAAACCTTCACCTGGTACAATAGGCCCACTTTAACATAACTGAAACAGGAGTAGCCAAACTTCTCAAAAACCTGAAACCCAATAAAGCGCCCGGACCTGACTGTATCCCGAACATTGTCCTGAAGACCCTGGCTGACAACATTGCGCCAACCATGACGCTTGACTCCAGCAAACTCCCGCTAGACTGGCTTGATGCAAAGAACACTAGTGCCTACAAGAAAGGTGACGTCATAACCCAGTAAACTACCGCCCAATATCCCTGACCTCCGTCCCATGCAAAATCCTGGAACACATCATCTGTCGCCACATCATGAACCACCTTGAACACTACAACATTTTGACCAACCTAAATCACGGTTTCCGCTCTGGATTCTCAACGGAAACTCAATTTTGTAACAAAACAAAATTTTGTAAAAAAGCCAACTCCACCGTAGGTTTCATCCGAAGAAATCTGCGGCACTGCCCAACTTCCTGCAAACGAAATGCCTATCTCGCACTCGTCCGTCCACTACTGGAATATAATGCGATCATCTGCGACCCACACCTTAAGCAAGTCGTGGACACGATGGAGAGAATTCAACGTAACGCGGTGCGTTTTATCGCTCGCGACTACCAATCCACCACTCCTGGCTCCGTGACTGGCCTCTTAAAAAGATTTTACATCCTTCCCCCTTAAAGACAGACGAGAAGGACTCTGCCTGATTTTTTTATATACAGTGATCATGGGACTGGTGCCGGCCATCCCAGCAGGCACATACCTCACCGCTCAGAAGCCGGGTAGACTGATCAGAGAAAAAGGCTCACTGAACACTGACTTCACCACTGACATTCCCATTAACAATTACACCAGAAACAATAGCAAATGCTTCAAAGTGCCTCAGTGCAACACAGTGCAGTATCAACAATCTTTCTTCCCACGCACAATAATAGCATGGAACAACCTGAACGATGCCACTGTGAACTCGACATCGGTCGAAAGCTTAAAGGCTGCCCTGCATCAGCTAGGAGCTGTTAGAATATCAACATCATATCCCCAACCGTTGCAAAGATGCCAGTACATGGATGCAGCAACGAAACATTACCAGAACCAGAAAACTAAAAGAAAAAAGTAGTAACACAGATTTAAAAGTTGGCGAATTAAGTTTTATTGTTAATTTTTTTAAATTTTTTTTTTAATGGAAGCAGCTATATTTTTTTAGAAACATTTAATTCACTCTCAATATACAACATGAATTTACAAAAGCAATATTACAATAACATTAACATGTTTAACTTTAGTACCTTTTATTTAAGCAAAAAATGCTAATTTATGTTAATTATACACTTGTCCTTTTTAAATTAAAATAAGATTTAGTGCAGTTGGAAAAAATAAAGGTAAAAACAAATATTAGTGTTTGGTAATAAACTATTGTGCAGGATTTCAAACAAAGAGTAAGATTCCAAACTAGTTTGTTTTTTTTTCTTCATGCACCTGTGACTTTCAGCAGTAGTTAATATTTTAATGGGTTTAAATTTTGAGGTTATGCTGTTTTTCTGATTTTTGTCAGATGTTGAATGATATACTTTAACTGAACAATGTGTTGTATTCAAATTTTCATGGTCTTCTTTTTGTCAGCGATCAATATGCTCTTCTCATGTTTCAGAAAGTGACCATTTCTTTGAGTTCATGACGAGAAACTTTTGTTGCTTTCAAACATTCTTTAGACGTATCCAGCTTTTTCTACTGTTTGCTTATCAAAGCTTTTAGGTTTCTAATTTGGGTAACAAGCCTGTCAATATAATCTACCTTACTAACATCCTCAGATATTTTTTTTTTTTATTTTTGATGGTTCGTTTCATTTTGACAGGTGTACAACAGGAAGGGCAAATTGATGAAAATTCTAACCAACGCATCAAACACGCATGTGGAAAGTATGACCATAATGTAGTGTTGATATATCAGCATCACTCCAATCAAGGCATTCAAACTTAAACTCCCTGTCTTCCTTTCCTCCATGATGGTTATCTTGAAACTAATGAAAAAGATGAATACGATTCATTTTAAAAAAAGTTAATCAATAAAATACAGTTCTTTAAAAATCTCTCTCTATAAAAACTTTTTTACAAAATAAAAATGTATTTCATAAAAACTAATTTCCCACAACAAAACAATATATTGCCAAACAAAATAGACTGCAGTTGTAGCATATTATTATGCAAGTAGATCATTAATTTTCAAAATAATTTTTATGCTGGGTTTTTTTCTTCCACAAAAAAAAAATATTTTTTTTAAAGTTAAACCGGGCTACTTACCTTAGTGAAAGCCAGTCCTTGGATCTTTTAATAACCATAGTGTGACCACAGGTGTGTGACCTTGGATAGATCATTAACATATAAAAGATAAAGTTGATCAACACCCAGTAACCTGAAATTAGTCATTCATTTCTGAAATATTTTACAACTCGCTAAAAAAAGAAAGGAAAAATAATTTTGAAACTCATTATATAAAATAATTTAACAAAAAAGTAAAACAAATCAAAATCTTTGGTGTTGGACCATTATTTAGTAGCATGTTGGACCATTATTTAGTAGCATGTTGGACCATTATTTAGTAGCATGTTGGACCATTATTTAGTAGCATGTTGGACCATTATTTAGTAGCATGTTGGACCATTATTTAGTAGCATGTTGGACCATTATTTAGTAGCATGTTGGACCATTATTTAGTAGCATGTTGGACCATTATTTAGTAGCATGTTGGACCATTATTTAGTAGCATGTTGGACCATTATTTAGTAGCATGTTGGACCATTATTTAGTAGCATGTTGTACCATTATTTAGTAGCATGTTGGACCATTATTTAGTAGCATGTTGTACCATTATTTAGTAGCATGTTGGACAGTTATATCTCAATTCACATCAAAACGTTTTAACTTTGCGTTTCCACTGTATGATTTGTCACTTGTATGTATACTGGTCCCTCCCCTGGTGTAAGACCTTGCACTAGATTAAGGACTAAGACAAATGTCGTTTATTAATTTAATTTATTTTCAAAAGCCAGACTAAAAATTATAGTAAATAAGTCAAATTTGTACAATCAAATAAATTAATATTGAGATTGTAATGGAGCAGAATTATCAATTATGTCATTAAAATGGTACGTGGCAATGTCTGCAATAATAAATAATATATAAACTTAAGACTGTAGTATGTGTAACAACAAACTTTATTCTCAATTCTACATTATTAGTTTAACCCACATCACATGACCGCTCACTCTAACCAATATTTAGGTCTACACATTTAAGTGTTTGGACCAGTGTTTCCTAACGTGGGGCCCACGTCCAACAAGGGGGCAATTTGATTGTTTGGGGGGGGGGGGGGAATCGAAAATGAGCTGTGTAGAATTTAAAAACCAACCGTCTTGAGCGCGTTGTAAGGCCAAACATAGTTTCAAACATTCAAGAGAAAATTTCGAAAAAAAACAACCTTAAAGTCCATGGTTACTGCTCATACTCCAACTGTCAATCGTATTCTTGAGGCTACCTATGAATTTTATTTAATTAAAGCTAAATCTGGGGGAAATCATACTAAATGAGAGAATTTAATCAAAACATCAAAATCAGCATTTCTTAAACTGTTCTGTAAAAAGATGACAAAGACTCGAAAGCTATGAGTTATGTAGCACAATTTCCTGGGCGTGAACTTTCCTCGCCCTCGCAGTACACTCCTAGCAGACAGTAACGTCTGTTGTAGGCGTGGTTAAATCTCTTTGATGTATCTTGTTTACACATTGGGTAGAATGTCTCCGGGTATCTTCTCGAATGTACTCCTTAACCCGAGATATGTAAACAACACGTCATAGGTCCGTCTGGAAGCGTCTTACGCTACATGTATATAAAGGATTGACAGATACGGAGATACGGAGAATCAGATAGATTTTATTAACTTTACGAGGCGTGTTTTATTCTTTATGTATTTGTATGCTCATATGTGTTTATTTCGCATTATTTATTGGCACATTATTCTAACTGTGTTAACTGTGTACCGGTACAAGATCTACCATACTGTAAGTTGAAGATTGTAATTATATTTTCTTTTCTTTTGTAATTATCTTAAGACTTAATAAATCTTATTAATTGTAACTAGTTGATTCATCCATTTTTACTAATAATTTTTTTTTAGCTTTTCAACAATTTGTATTTGAAAATCTTCACTTATTTCATTTATTATTATTTTTTTTGTTGTTTATGGCATTGTTAGTGAAAGTCATAGTGTTACGCACTGACTTGTATTGGGAGAAATTAATCTCCCATTTTTAATTTTAATTGGCTCGTTGTAAACAGTGCCTAACAAAGGACGATACCATAGAATCAACAATATTAAAGATACGACCCAAAACAGTTTCTAGTCACAATTAATAAGATTTATTAAGTCTAAAGATAATTACAACAGAAAAGAAAATATAATTACAATCTTCAACTTACAGTATGGTAGATCTTATACCGGTACACAGTTAACATAGAATAATGTGCCAATAAATAATGCGAAATGAACACATATGAGCACACAAGTACATAAAGAATAAAACACGCTTCGTAATGTTAAGAAAATCTATCTGAAAATCTCCGTCCCCTCGTATATGTCAATCCTTTATATACATGTAGCGTAAGACGCTTCCAGAAGGACCTATGACGTGTTGTTTACATATCTCGGGTTAAGGAGTACATTCCAGAAGATACCCGGAGACATTCTACCCAATGCGTAATTGGAAGCCGATTGTAAACAAGCTACATCAAAGAGATTTAACCACGCCCACAACAGACGTTACTGTCTGCTAGGAGTGTACTACGAGGTCGAGGAAAGTTCACGCACAGGAAATTGTGCTACATAACAATAGGTCTGTATTTTTTCCTGGCATTTCTCTTCAAGCTGCCTAACAGCAAATACAATGTCGATGGTTCTGCGTTTTTTTTTTCGGAAACGGCATTGACTTTCGGGTAGGAGACCTAGCTTCAGATATGCATTCAGGCGGTTTAGAAGATCTTGCCTGCAATGAACAGCAGTTAAATTCCGCAGTGCTTGTCGCAGGCCTGGCGGTTTCCTTTGTGTTTGGGAGGGTGGATAATCGAAGCATCATTGAGGTCTTGTGGTACAGTTTCCGTATGCCAGATGATCTGGAATAGACGCGATAGCTTTATCGTCAGCGCTGGTCCACCCTCTTTGTAGATTTCGGCAGGAATCATGTCGGAGCCAGTTACTTGCCATTGGACATTTGGCAGATTGATGTCTGTATCTCATCAAAAGTTGGGACGGTGTCCAGTGACTTGTTGGTTAGGACCTGGGGAAGTCTTTCAATGGCCTCATCATTAATGTTGGAAGGCGTATTTAGCACACTTTCAAAGTGTTCCTCCCATCTTTCCAAGATTTTCTCTTTGTCTGTAATGAGTGTAGAACCGTCTGAACTAAGGAGAGGGGAAGAGCCTGAGGTGGCAACTTCACAGATTTCTCTCAGGCCACGGTAGAAGTTTTTCATGTCTTTCTTGTCTGCAAAGCCCTGAATTTCGTCAGCTTTATATAACATAGGGGGGGGGGGCATTGGAATTTTAGAATGGTTTAGTTGGGGCATGGCACAAAAAAGGTTGGGAAACACTGGTTTAGACATTCATGAAAACAACTCACCACTTGTCACTAAGTTCCCTCAATAGGCTACACACGACGACAATACTGGTCACTTAAAACAGGCACTCTTACTCAAACCCACAGTGAAGTGTCTTCCATGGTATGCAGGTCATGGAAATACCCCCAGGTTTACATCCGTCTATACTTCGGTATTCATAGGACTAGTATTTGAGCTATCTACTTATTTGATACAAGGTACTCTTGTCCCTAACATTGCTCTCCCCTCTTTCTGTATTATTTATGCCTGATCTAAGATTTGTTTTCGAAATTTAAATGTTTCATATTTTATTCTTGTAAACCTTACGATTACTTTTTGTTCATCTTAACCGGATAAGTTTCTTTTATTATTTTTTTTTAACCTTGTATTGTAAGTGTAAGTTGATTTTTATTTTTAAAAAACAAATGGAATATTTAATTTGTATTACCGTATATGTAAACTCAATTGTCAAATGTAGGTCATGACATGAATGTTCAAAGAACGGGAAAGTTGTTACCGCAATTCGTGTCCAACTAATCCCCTTATGTTGATTGATGTGATTCCCAAAGTGACAGCACTGCGCTTAATGTGAGACAATTCATCTTATCAACATTAGAGGACCGAATTTTAAGTACACTCGCCTTTAATATATAGGCTGTACCCCATATTTTTTATCGCCTCGTCCTAGGCTCGAGCCTCGCTAGACTAATAGTTTTTAAATTTGTAGTAGTCTATAAAATATAGGCTATATTTTACAATATACTGTCAATCTATGTATGATTCTACTCTATATGGTATAACTATATGGCGGATTTAATTAAACTAAACTATTTCATTTACAATTTAAATTTAAAACTAGGCAACATAGACACTCTGCTACAATGAAACCTGACAGAATGGTTCACAGTGTACAATGACAAGAGCAAAAACAAATTAAATAAAGGTAAATGTATTTAAGAACTGTAACAACGTTAAGTTATAGTTATTTTTAAATAAATGTACTCTAAAATGTTCCTTTCCTGAACTTCAAAGCTGCAACCTGTCATCCGCTTGATTAATATCAAGAATTGTGGCAGCACTATCGTAACCTTGAGCTCTGCACATCATTATGTCTAATCCTTGCATCAATTTCAATTGATAGTAGTAGTAGAGCCACACCAGAAAGCCCTGCCCATCACATGGTGGATCGCAAATAGTTCTTGATAAGCCTTAGTTTTGACAAACTCCGCTCACGTGAGGCCAGAGATACACAGATCGTAAGAAAATTCGAAGGCTTAGCGACAGTTTCGGAATAGATTCTTGGAAGTCCCATTCAGGTATGAATTTCAAAACATCAATCACTGACCAGTCCATGAGTTTCTGAAAATCATTATCAGCTGCCATTAGGTGCCTTCTAAGCCTTGATATTTCCTTTAAAAGTTCATCAGAGAAAGGTTAATTTTGGAACGGAAACCAATAACTCTTCTTCACTTGCTGATAGCAGACTCTTGGACTGAACAACCCCAAACATATCTCCTACTTCCTTGATCGCTGATGATCTGATCTGGAGTTCAGAATGAAAGCGATCAATACACTCCAGCATCTCCCTACTGTTTTCTTCTCGCAGAGAGAGTCCAGCATCTATTAATTGCTCTCCTGCCATTCTCTTCTTAAACCTTAATCTTCTCTCCACCGAAATTCCAAACTGGTCTGAATTTTAAAGTTTTTTTCAACCGCATCTCCTACCAATTGACAGCACTTTTCGTGCAGAAAGACTTCTAAGACCTCTAGGCTGGTCACCATTTTGTCAAGAGGCCTTTCGTCTGTAAATATTGCTGTGCAAGATTAACTTCCCCAAGTAGATCAGCCTAAAGGTAAAGGTAGCAGATAAACGTGAATCCAAGACAGCGAGTAAAAGATCTTATGCTGTACCTCCTTTTTCCAAATTTTCAATAGGATCACATGGAGTTTCAGTCGCTGCCACACATTCATCAAACTCATCTTTCACTGTTTAAACAGCGGCATGATGAGCACTCCAACATTGTGTTGACAGTCTTTTCACCGGCATTCCAATGTGTTCAGTTAGAACATTTCATCGATAAGTGGATGCAAGCAAGGACGGAAAATATTCTTTCAAGAGTACCGAAAAATGTAATAAATTAAGCATTTTCGGCAAAAGAATGTTGACCACGCAAGTTAAGCGAATGTTACAATTATCTATTAAAATCGCTTTCTTTTTATTTCTTTTCAGAATGGCCTGAACACCTCATGGATTCCAGACATAGTGGCAGCATTATCGTAAACTTGAGCTCTGCACATCATTATGTCTAATCCATCACAATTTAGATTTGTAAGAATGTCAGAACTGAGGTCATCAGATTTTTCCCTCTTAAATGGAACAATACAAGAAACACTTCTCTCACTTCAATTTTCACATTGTGGATTTTCACATGTCTGAGACATCTGGTCAGAGTGTGAAATATCAGGTGTACTGTCGAACATAATTCCTAAATACCTCGCAGCCTTTATGTCCATGATAAGAGTCTCCTTCACATGATTTTCAAGGACATTTATACATTAATTTTGGGTTTCTGGTGAAAGGTAAGATGCGGATGCTTTTACTGTATATGTACGCATTTAGGTGCTCTGTTAGCACTGGGTCATATTTAGATAGCATCTCAACCATTTCAAGAAAGTTTCCTTTATTCAATGAACATTCATCTTCGTTGTGACCACGAAGTCCCAGATTTTGCTTTGCAAGAAACAATCTGATATCCAACAACATGTGTAGGATATCCCTCCACTTTTTCTTCTTCCTGTTCATCACAGCCATTCTTTCGGCATCATTTGTTTTTGGTTTTTTTGTGTGTCCTAAGTCCTGCTGCCAATGCCTTCCACTTTTCAAGGCAACATAGGTGCTCTTCCGATGCCTCATGATTTTTAAAATTTTGGGCTCAATTTCCACCACTTACCATCCATGTCTTTTATTTGTATGTTCACGTCAAACGTTTTCATTTTCTCCACTGTTTGCTGTATAGAATGCATGCTGTTGATATCGAGGGAATCAGTATCAATAGTAGGCCGAGGAACGTCTTTTGGTGAATCCTGACCCTGGTCATCATTTGGTTTCTTAACATATTGAAGCTTGGATACTGATAGTGATTTTAGTGAGTCACTCATTTTCTCTTTTGCTTTTCGCTCCTGGCAGCCACTTGACCGTTTAGATTTGTGCACGCCATGTGGCATGATATAATATTCTTGAACAATAACAATGCTAAAATTTTGTCGTTTTCAAGACAACAAACAAAATAATTACTCACTACAGTTCAACAAGTCAGAGCACTATGCAAAATACAACACAGAACGGTGGCAGATAAAACCCAGCAGTCGAAATATGACAATCTTGCTCAAATGTTAAGGGGTGATACTAGTGATGAATCGGGGTAAAAATTAATTTTTGAGTTTTGCTGGGTTCCGATGTATATTATATTTGTCATCAAAAACCTTTTATTTTTTTATTTTTTTTTATTTAAATAAATAAGAATTAATAATTAAAAGATTAAAAAATTGTGTACAATAATATTTTTTAACCCTATAAATGTGTAAAAAAAATCATTTTTAATGTTTTTAATTTTTAGCGATTCGATTCCTGTACTTTGAATCGCCCGACCACATCGTATGTGGTATCAATGAAAAGCCCTATTTCTCAGAATTTAGATAAATATAGGTTTCTGTCATTCACGGAAGTTACCGAACACTTCAGTCAGCGTTGAATAATGACTGTGTTTTTCTGACCTAATCATGGGGTCAACTCATTTCTGACGCATGAACCTTGAACTTTTAATAAAGCACGCATTTGGATTGGTTACATTTGTGAAAAAATGTATGTGTGATCGGTTATCCTTTTATGAATCTCGATTAGACCGAGCGGTGTGTGCTCTGCCAGACCGATCAGTGTGTGCTCTGTCAGACCGAGCAGTGTGTGCTCTGCCAGACCGATCAGTGTGTGCTCTGCCAGACCGATCAGTGTGTGCTCTGTCAGACCGATCAGTGTGTGCTCTGTCAGACCGAGCAGTGTGTGCTCTGTCAGACCGATCAGTGTGTGCTCTGTCAGACCAAGCAGTGTGTGCTCTGTCAGACCGATCAGTGTGTGCTTGTCAGACCGATCAGTGTGTGCTCTGCCAGACCGAGCAGTGTGTGCTCTGTCAGACCGATCAGTGTGTGCTCTGTCAGACCGAGCAGTGTGTGCTCTGTCAGACCGATCAGTGTTTGCTCTGCCAGACCGAGCAGTGTGTGCTCTGCCAGACTGAGCAGTGTGTGCTCTGTCAGACCGATCAGTGTGTGCTCTGTCAGACCGATCAGTGTGTGCTCTGTCAGACCGATCAGTGTGTGCTCTGTCAGACCGAGCAGTGTGTGCTCTGTCAGACCGATCAGTGTGTGCTCTGTCAGACCGAGCAGTGTGTGCTCTGTCAGACCGATCAGTGTGTGCTCTGTCAGGACGAGCATGGTGTGTTCTGTCAGGCTGAGCAGTGTGTGTACGCCACTGAGCATAAGCATGATACCTGGACAAGATATTGAAGGCAGAAAGTAATGGTTAAGTTATCACGAGTATCTGTGGATGAATGAACTCCCTTTGTTAAGTCGTGTCGTGTTGATTCTTTTTGTTCCCATATAATAAAATAATTATACGCCGTTTGGGATGTTTTGTCTTCATCTTAATTATAATTTGATCAACTAAATAGTAAACAGTGATTACGTGAAAATATGCAATGAACAAGATATTCAACAAGAAGGAAAACAAATAATAGAATTGAAAAATTGCAAATTATTTCTAAATAATATAAATAAGATAACATACGATGCTGTAATGTCAGAAAGATACTTTTATTGATCCAAATAAATGGAAATGTTTTTGATTAAATTGTACATAGGCCACTCATTTATTTTCAGTATATAAATCAATAGAAGAGTCAGAGAGACTCAAAAGAGAGACTTAGATAGCGAGAGATACTCTGAGAGAGTGAGAGAGAATCATATAGAGGAAGAGACTCAGGGAGATAGACTCGGTGCGAGAGACACTGAGAGAGAGAGAGAGTGGGGAGCAGAGAGATAGACTCAGAGATACAGATAGAATCAGAGAGAGTCTTAGGGAGAGAGAGAGACTTGAGGTAGAGACTTAGAGAGAGACTCATGGAGAGAGACAGAGAGAGAGAGATAGGAAGAGAGAAATAGAGAGAGAGAGAGAAAGGCAGAAAGAGACAATTAGACAGAAAGAGATAGGGAGGCGTAGATATGGGTCAAGAATGGTATCAATGTATAATATCATGGTTTAGGGCAATTTCCCGCGGATAAAAATACATCCGTGCCACCTCTTCCTTTTCTTGAAGGCAATCTGGGCACAGGTAAGAAGTCGTTCACCTACAATCTGGGCACTGGTAAGAAGTCGTTCACCTACAATCTGGGCACAGGTAAGAAGTCGTTCAGCTACAATCTGGGCACTGGTAAGAAGTCGTTCAGCTACAATCTGGGCACAGGTAAGAAGTCGTTCAGCTACAATCAAGGCACTGGTATGACGTCATTCACCTACAATCTGGGCACTGGTATGACGTCATTCACCTACAATCTGGGCACTGGTATGACGTCATTCACCTACAATCTGGGCACTGGTAAGACGTCATTCACCTACAATCTGGGCACTGGTAAGACGTCATTCACCTACAATCTGGGCACTGGTAAGAAGTCGTTCACCTACAATCTGGGCACTGGTAAGAAGTCGTTCACCTACAATCTGGGCACTGGTAAGAAGTCGTTCACCTACAATCTGGGCACAGGTAAGAAGTCGTTCACCTACAAAGTTTGCACTTGTAAGGAGTCGTTCAGCTACAATCTGGGCACTGGTAAGAAGTCGTTCAGCTACAATCTGGGCACTGGTAAGAAGTCGTTCAGTTATAGCTCGTCTTAACATCTTCAGGGTTTTCGCAGATATTTACCAATGTGGCTAGGTCTGTGGTTTAAGGCACTTGGGAAAAAGCTGTGTCATTGTTTTCTTCGGCATGGTTGGAAATTTGGAAACTCTTTGAAGCAATCCACCCAGTGTTGTAGGAAGGAGGTGCTTTGGGAACGTTCCGCCTCAGGCGAAACTATTTTTCTTGACATGTAGGGGCGAAAATCCGGCCAACTCCATAGTTTTTATCGTGTAAGTGGGCGATATTATCCCTACACCACTTAATATACCAGTGCCGGGTTTACTTATAAGCTAAATAAGCTATTTAAGCTACATCTTGGAGCCTCAAAATATGCCTCAGATTTACCTATAAGCTAAATAAGCTACCGCTTAGAACCTTATAAATTGCCTCAGATTTACTTATAAGCTAAATAAGCTACCACTTTAGAGCACGTGTGTCAAACGAAAGGCCCGCAGGTCTTATCCGGCCCGCCAAACAATTATATTAGGCCCGTGAGGTCTAGACTGGCGTACAATTATATCCAAGTCAGCGTTATGGTGTTTCCCAATGCACACGTTGCTGAAAAACTTAGCTTTCTTCGCGCCGAGTTCGCACGGCGCGTTAATGACTTTGAAGCACAGAGCTGTTTCGTAACCCATTTGTCATAGACGTGGAAACTGCACCTGTAAATTTGCAGATGTAGCTAAAAAAGCTGCTCTGCAATGGGACACCAAAGGCAAAGTGCGACACAGTTGAGCCTGCACAGTTTTCTCGTTGCATTCCTGAAGAAATGCCCCAGCTTCGTCTTTGCGGTTCGAGCCCGCAACCTTACATGTGATTTGAGTTTTGGCCCGCCAAGCGATTGAGTTTGACACTTAGAGCCTCACAATCTGTCTCAGATTTACTTATAGGCTAAATAAGCTACCGCTTAGAGCAGTGGTTCTCAACCTTTCTAATGCCGCGACCCCTTTTAATACAGTTCCTCATGTTGTGGCGACATTGTTTTCGTTGATACTGTATAATTGTGGAGTATATGTGTTTTCAGATGGTCTCAGGCGACCCCTGGGAAAGGGCCGTGTGACCCCCGAAGGGGTCGCGACCCACAGGATGAAAAACCACTGGCTTAGAGCCTCACAATCTGCCAGTTTGCGGAAATTTGAAAGAAATTTCGTCAATGGAAAATTGATCGACGGAAATTTGATGGAACGGTAATTTTATCGAATCTTTTTTTTCAGTTCACACGGTCAAATTTTCAAAAACAAATTCGGCACAAAAGTTTAAAGTGTGAACTGAAAAAAAAAAGATTCGACCAAATTTCCGGATACGCAATCTGACGGTAATATATTCAATTGTTTTCTTTGACCAGGTGTTGCAATTTAAAACGATAGGGAGCTTTGGACTTTAGATAGCTTAGGGCCTCAAGAAGTTAAAGTCCGGGCATGGAAATCTTCCCATCTCTCTTGACTTTATACAGCTTAGGGCCTCAGGAAATTCCAACCATAGAATCTACCCAACTCTCTTGACTTTAGGGCCTCAGGAAGTCTAAGTCAGACCATGGAATCTATCCATCTCTCTTGACTTTATATAGCTTAGGGCCTCAGAAAAGTCCGACCATGGAATCTTCGCATACCTCTTGTCTTTATATAGCTTAGGGCCTCAGGAAAGTCCGACCATGGAATCTTCCCATCTCTCTTGACTTTATACAGCTTAGGGCCTCAGGAAATTCCAACCATAGAATCTACCCAACTCTCTTGACTTTAGGCCCTCATGAAGTCTAAGTCAGACCATGGAATCTATCCATCTCTCTTGACTTTATATAGCTTAGGGCCTCAGAAAAGTCCGACCATGGAATCTTCGCATACCTCTTGTCTTTATATAGCCTAGGGCCTCAGGAAAGTCCGACCATGGAATCTTCCCATCTCTCTTGACTTTATATAGCTTAGGGCCTCAGAAAAGTCCGACCATGGAATCTACCCATCTCTCTTGACTTTATATAGCTTAGGGCCTCAGAAAAGTCCGACCATGGAAACTACCCATCTCTCTTGACTTTATATAGCTTAGGGCCTCAGAGAAGTCCGACCATGGAATCTACCCATCTCTCTTGACTTTATATAGCTTAGGGCCTCAGAAAAGTCCGACCATGGAATCTACCCATCTCTCTTGACTTTATATAGCTTAGGGCCTCAGAAAAGTCCGACCATGGAATCTACCCATCTCTCTTGACTTTATATAGCTTAGGGCCTCAGAAAAGTCCGACCATGGAATCTACCCATCTCTCTTGACTTTATAAAGCTTAGGGCCTCAGAAAAGTCCGACCATGGAATCTACTCATCTCTCTTGACTTTATAAAGCTTAGGGCCTCAGAAAAGTCCGACCATGGAATCTACCCATCTCCCGTGGCATCCCAAACATTTTTTCAACACTTTCTTGATAGTTTGTTTTTTTTGTTTTTTTTTTGCCGAGCAATATTTCGTTAAGTTTTGTCTGCGATTTCACCCATACATTTTATTATTGTCTCTTCTTTTCTTTGATTGCTATTTTCACCTCCAACACTTGGTGACCTTTTTATGACCTTGGATTGATTTTTTGGTACCAAGGGTAATCTTAATTGTCAAGAAGCTGCACCATCAGCTATTTAAGTGTTTATATCTTTATGTTCCAGCATTACTGTGATCATTTCTTCCTGGATATCTACATTCTAATGTATGCTTAATTTCTTCTGGGGGTCTCACCTTCTTGGTATTGTGGAAAGTTCAGCCTGGGTGGTACAGGGGTGGGGGACCCACTGCACTATGACCAACTAGCACGCGCATCAGATTGCAATCAGACGAAGAAGCACGACTTTGACAGCAGATAAATCAAGACATTGAAATGTAGAGACCAAAGGTACAGGGGTGATTTGGGGGGGGGGGGCCTCAGTACGATGGCTGACCAACTAGCACGCGCATCAGATTTTACACGGACCAAGAACAGCTCGGCTTTGACAGTAATACTAGAATAAATCAAGACATTAGAATGCAAGGGGAGTGTCTAGTTGACGTCCATATAGACGGAGGGAAGCGTTAGGTTAATTAGCGTAACAGAGAAGTAGAAATAAATTAGCACTGGGAGTGAATCTCTAGAGACGCCACGTTGATCTAAAAGGGGACCGTTAGACAGGACAAGTGAGAGCTCAGCCGGACAGGAAAGAGGACAGTCGGGAGGGAGAACTCCGCCGGACAGGAGTAGAGGACAGACGTGAGAAGACAACAACGAAAGAGAGAGACGAACCGGGCAGTGAGGGCAGAGTTGAACGTCTTCTGTGTGAACGGTATAGCAGATCATTGAAGTGAAAGGCTGACCATCAACGTGCTATTACCTGATTGTTGCAGTACGAGAGACAGAGTCAACGAGGTTATCATCCAGATAAAGTGATTAGAGAACGAGGGTTGAACAGAGACGAACCAAGGTCTCTACAGTATATTGTACACCATCGCCATCATGTGACTTTTGGAGGCCTCTTCAATGAAATTAAAACTATCTTTAAGCATCACAATTTTGGGCCTCTTAAATATCAGAGTCTCCTGCAGTCGCAAGGCTCACTGGACGTCTCTGGGTATAAATAATTATGTTTTTAAACTTTCCACATGTCGATATTCAGTGTCAGAATTTTTATGGCCTCACTAAACTAGTTTCTCCTAAAGTTTTTGGTAAGGATATCAAATGATGTTATCAGATCATTCCACATCTAGCACGTTAGTATGTGGCTGGGACGATGTTGCAACAGGGTACTTATCTGTCATGACAGATAACTGTCAGGTACTTATTTGTCGGTACATAAATTTCAGGTTCTTATCTGTCATGTAACATCCCATAGGTATATGATTATTAACAACTCAGAAGATTAGGGGGGGGGGGCATATATTTTATAATTTTTAGTACATTTTTGGAAATGCGTAGTTTTTAAAAGTATTTGATTTGTATTTTTAGTCTGAAGTCGTACTTGGCTTTGATACACAGGTCCTGAACAACGAGATCCGATGGCCTGGTGTTGTATCACCAACCCGGTGAAGCTGCATTGATATCACCGACTTGCATTGTGTGCTTTAGTAAAGCCACTGAGACTTCCAGATTCTGTGTAGTTTAAAGAGGGCTATAGAACAGGACAGAAGAGGCATTAAAATAGAATTTTGTTAATGTGTATGCCCAAACATCGCCTGATAAAACCGTACTTTTAATGAGGTCTGTACTGGGCAGTCTTGACGTTCAAGTAATCGGCACCACCAGGACTGTCTTCTCATTTCTCACTATTGTGAATATCCCATGACGAGTTCACACCTAACAGAAAAACATTGGAAAAGTAGCTAACATGTCAATAAAAGTAGGTCACAAGCAACGTTCCCTTTAAGCTGCGCGGCCGCACAGCTATCTCACAGACGCCGCGCAGCAGTTTCGAGTACAGCGCAGGAAATTTGCATGCAAGTGTGTGTTTGTGTTAGGGATCTGTAAAATTTTGCACACACAAAAATTGATGCTGTAAAACTTTGCACACAACTGTATGATTTTGCTCACGAACCAACAAAACTTAGAGGGAACATTGGTCACAAGTAACATAAATACTAGCTCACAGGTAACAAAACTAGGTTACATGTAACATAAAACCAGCTCACATGTAACACTGGGTCACATTTCAAACAAGGTCACTGGTAACAAACAATTGGTCTCAGTTAACATAAAACTAGGTCACATGTTACATAAAGCTAGCTCAAAGGTCACATACAAAACTAACTCACGTGTAACATAAAAACCATTTTTTTTTAAATATACAAATCAATTTGAAAATCTGTTCATATAACCATTTATAGAATTAGATCTATAGGTTTATTGTTACACAAAAGAATATATTGTCACTTTTCAAAGCAGATAGATCACCCATAATAAAACTACATTAATCATGTAACAAAACTGTCAAGGAGCACAATCTTCTGGAAAGTTGCTGTCAATGAGCATAACCAATAAGGAGTATATCTGTCAGGTAATTATCTGCCATGACACTGTCAGGTACTTATTTGCCATGACATAACTGTCAGGTACTTATTTGCCATGACATAACTGCCAGGTACTTATCTGCTATGACATAACTTTCAGGTGCTTATCTGACATGACATAACTGCCAGGTACTTATCTGCTATGACATAACTTTCAGGTGCTTATCTGACATGACATAACTGCCAGGTACTTATCTGCCATGACATAACTTTCAGGTGCTTATCTGCTATTACATAACTTTCAGGTGCTTATCTGCCATGACATAACTGCCAGGTACTTATCTGCCATGACAAAACTGTCAGGTACTTATTTGCCATGACATAACTGTCAGGTGCTTATCTGCCATGACATAACTGCCAGGTACTTAACTGCCATGACATAACTGCCAGGTACTTATCTGCCATGACATAACTGCCAGGTACTTATCTGCCATGACATAACTGTCAGGTGCTTATCTGCCATGACATAACTGTCACGTGCTTATCTGCTATGACATAACTTTCAGGTGCTTATCTGCCATGACATAACTGCCAGGTACTTATCTGCCATGACAAAACTGTCAGGTACTTATCTGCCATGACAAAACTGTCAGGTACTTATTTGCCATGACATAACTGTCAGGTGCTTATCTGCCATGACATAACTGCCATGACATAACTGCCATGACATAACTGCCAGGTGCTTATTTGCCATGACATAACTGTCAGGTAATATAACCTCCAGGCAATAAATCTCATTCTAGATGCCTGCCTAGATAAATAAAGTTGTCCAGGAATTTAAGATATGACCTTAAACTGCTGAGGAATCAGCAACGCTGCCAGCACATCAACTATGCTTACATCACCTCTAAGCTTAGATCTTAGATATACTAAGCAAAAATGTTATGCTGTCTACCACAGAGGGTCAGTCAATTATTTAACAAGTATTTAAAGTGTCTGTCACCCAACATAATGTGGAGCTGTACCAAGTCAAACTATGTACACAACAGTATTTTTAGCTCCTCCTCAAATATTCTATATGCAGCAGTGGATATCAGTCTGGTATTAGCCCCTGCCCAGACCAACATTCTATATGCAGCAGTGGGTATCAGTCTCGTTTAGCTCCTGCCCAGACCAACATTCTATATGCAGCAGTGGATATCAGTCTCGTATTAGCCCCTCCCCATCTCAGTCACTTCATTTACAGTTTATGTCAATCACATAGTTAACCATCTCTTTCCTCAAATAAAATGTTTAAAGTTATGAAATGTTTGAGTCTTTTTAAATGTGAAACATTGATCAATTTTGCTGTCTAGGTTAACACATGCTCAGTTAACATATAGTCAACACACTATGCACATTGTCTATTAGTATTACACATTGCATAAACATTTAAGTCAGCAGTTTTGATATGTAAGGAGAATTGGGAGGTTGTTTGATAACTGCACAATAAAATACAACAAACAACTACTTAATAGAGTTTAAAAGGCAACAAGCAAGCCAACAAGTGATAGGGCTATCATGACATCTGAAGAATCTTACATGACAATGTTAGTTACCCCAGAATCTGATATGACAATGCACATTATATTAGGATCTGAAATGACAATGCTAGTTGTCCTAGGATCTGATATGACAATGCTAGTTGTCCTTGGATCTGATATGACAATGCTAGTTGTCCTAGGATCTGATAAGCCGCACAATGTTAAGACTCTCCGATCCAAACCCCACCCTCCTTTTTTTTTTACAGGATTCTTTATCCAAAGATTTAGTGTATATTTGAATGGTGACTCAATAAATAGGATATGCTTCTCTATTCATAGAATTAATAAATATGTTAATTAATAATAAATGCTTGTAGGAAAATTTGATTCTAAAAATAATTTTCATATATTATATTATCATTTTTTATCATACATAAATGTTTTAATACACAATAACAATATTATGAAAGACAAAGCTACATATAAATACTATTTGATATTTTAGACCAGTGGTTTTCAACCTTTTTTTTTTATCTTCCAAAACAGGGGACACACATACCTT
The DNA here is from genome assembly GCA_964033795.1 of Lymnaea stagnalis. Taxonomy (NCBI): domain Eukaryota; kingdom Metazoa; phylum Mollusca; class Gastropoda; family Lymnaeidae; genus Lymnaea; species Lymnaea stagnalis. The sequence continues at coordinate 220,285 of CAXITT010000839.1, read as the reverse complement.
TAGAAAAATATGGCTATGTCATTAAGTGCCACTTCAAATTTTTACTGTTATGTTACACAAAATTAAATTCATATTACAGGTGCCTTCTTATCTTGAATTAGGCAATATCTTATATGCCCAAAAGAAATCATTTTAAATTAAATTGAATCATTTATATCAAAATTGTGTGACATAACTGTAAACCTTCCATGATGCACCAGTTGAAAACCAATCTATTAGGCGACTACCAGTACAAAGTATACTAAAGATTCATTTAATCAAGCTGATTTTTAAAAACTGTACAGTCAACTTACCATGGACGACTTATTCACATAACTTAATCAAATTTCTGTACACTTAAATTACAAAATAAGATATATTCAAAAACCTGACCCATTTTACATGTTTTATAAAATGAGTTGGACAGATTTTGAAATTTTTTTTAAAGAAATAAAGAAAATTTGAGAGAAATTTAATTTTAAAAATAATATTATTTCAAATATTTGTCACTTGAGATATTCTAACTAGATAATTCATCACTTTGTCTCAATGAAAGAAAACAAAGTATTATTATCTAGAAGATTACTGTTACTAATATATACAAACTTTTAATTCCAATTGTTTTTTTTTCTTGTTATTTTTTATAGTTTTTAAACCATAAATTGTTTCAATTATTTTCAAACATTTGATAGGGGGAAAAAAAAGAAATGTGATAGAGTTTATCTTATAATAAACTAGGAGAGACTGCAACCAGGTTAAGTAGATGAAAATAAGTCAAACAAATATGGGAAAGCCTGAAAAAAAGATGGAACAAAGCTATTATTAGGTAAGCTAATTATTACATTCCTCTAGCTGTCCTCTCATGTTCTAAATTGCAACTCAGTGTTTATTTTAATTTTTATATTTTTTTACAGTTGTTGGTTCACCAAAAAAGGTTTTTGCCAACACATTTGTTGTTTTGTTGCTTCCTTTTTTCAGGGCTTCCCATATTTTTTTACATAATATGATTTACTTTATTTTTTGCAGAATATGATGAAATTAATCATAAAGCATAATAGGATGTACAGTACTTGGTCATTATGAACAAAATGATGTACTTTTCAAGTAAAAAAAAAAAGAAACAAGAGTGACCAAGACAAAGAAATTTCTTACAGAAGTTTAAATTATTGTATAGAAAAATACAACAGGGAAAATATAATTGTTTAAATATTCAAGGCAACAAAAATAGTTTTCTAAAAACATTGTGAACCCAATAAAGAAAACAAATAAAAAGTAAATAACTGGCAATGTCAAAATTAGTTTGTGCATTTTGTTAAAAGTAAATCCATGATGGAATGAACCAAATGAAATAATAAAACAAGTCACTTCCCTTTTCCCCTTTAGTTACTGGGATGAAAAAAGAATCACTCTATTCAAATAATCTAAAAAATGCATTACCGTTTTACCCGTCAATTTTGGAGCAAGCAATTTCAAAAACTGGAGGTTGGAGCAACCCCAAAAAATTGAGCTCAAGCCCAAAAACTCTATCACCTATTTATCCAATACTATCAATGTAATCTCAAAAGACAAGTAATTATATTTCTGTTAACAAAATTGTTTAAGACAGATATATATTTGTGTTAGTAAATCTCATTGTTAGCAGTATGTATAAATATGTCAATTTTTTAAGCTGGCATCCGTCCGTCACAATGTGATGATGGCGTGGGCTTCGGAGGACGAAACCCACAAGGCCAGGGATTGCTCTTCAAGGATTACAAGTTGGTTCCCAACAGCAAATCGCCTCTCTCAACACCGCTGGATAACCCAAGGGAACATCATTTGGATGATACAGCTTGGCACCAGTGGCGTCGCAGGAGTTGTCGGAATGTTTCACTGTACCAATATTATCCGCCTTTGGGACTCAATCTCCAGGTTTGATTTCAGAGTTTCTTTCTCTTATATATGTTAATATAATCTTATATAATGTGCATATTAAAAATAAAAGAAATTTTTAGTAAACATGTAAAACTGAGTTCCCATATTATTTTCTCTGTGCAAAAATAAGGTAGTATTTTTTCTAAACTGTATGTTTCAAATTTTATCTGTATATTTTTGTTCATTTTAAACATTTATTCAACTAATTTTGCATTTATATGTTGATAAAAAGATTTACTGTACATGCTTTGACAAAACTTCTAATATAATAATTTTTCATTTTACAGTATTTGGCCTAACAGCAATTTACTGAGCAATACTTTGGGAAAACATGGCTAAAATACACAATAGAAATGGTTTAAAATGTATTGTAAGCACAGCTAAAATAAGCCAGACCAAAACTTGCTCAAATAAAGCAGTATCTTTGTAACAGTGATGTGTCATGCAATTTTTGAGCTTCTGCAATCCTTAATAAAAAAGTGAACATCAACAATTGGTCACAAAAGGTCAAAAAAAGACCATGATGTATACTCAGAATTACCACACAGGTTAAGTTCATAATATTTGTCAAAAAGATGTGCAAAGATATCTGAGTAAATAAACAAGTAAAATATCATGAACCAAACCCGCATTAAAATCAACTTAAAGAAAACCTTACATTTGAGCATGAGGGCTCAAAAGATGAAGGAAAAAATTCATGAAACAAATTAATAAGGCAGTTCTACCTCTGACACATTAAGCAGATCATTCAGAAACATAGTGGAGATCAGAAGGAAACATAGTAGAGATCTGAAGAAAAATTAAGTGAAGGTATTTACTGGAGCTCTCCACAACTGTTGTAAGGCACAAAACTCCTGATGGTTTTGATAAAACAAATGTATTTTTTTATATTCAAATAAACCATCTGAGTTGCTTTGGAATGATGAGTTGAATGTCAGTGTCAATTTAAATTTCATACCTGGCTGGTTAACACAATACAGTGGGGCTTTGTACCAAAAAAATACCAAAATATACTTTTAAAAAAGTATTAAGATCATTATTTAAACATTTAGTTTTACTAGGCATGAAATAGTAAGGAAAGAGTGTAGAACCCTGGTTCGTGCTACAACAAAAGTTCTTCATAATTCTCTGTACAAGGCCCCAATTATTTTATAATAACTTAAGTCCTTACTTGACTGTACATTTAAAATTAATCAATTCATTGTAAACATGATTGATTATAACATGTTTAAATCAGTGTAAACTTATATTATAATGATAGGTTTAAAATCATTGTAAACTTCAATGATTATCATGAAATATTTTAAAAAGTTGCAGATAATGTAAACTAATGGTCCCATTAAGAAGTGAGTAGAAAACAGCAACAACAAATACAATAACCGACTATTTTAAAAAATATTTGACGTAGTCAACTGAAATTTTGTTCATGACACATTTACACAATTTGATTCTAATACAATTATTTTTTTAAAAAATATTTTCCATAAGAAAAAAAGGTTAACACCAACAGATTTCATTTAGTTATGATTCCATGTTCATAGTAGTTTAGACCAAGCAATATGACATGCTGGTGATTTTTTTAAAAATACATTAAGTCTTTTCCCCACAATTCTACTTAGATATAAATTTTTTATAATAATAATTGAAAATTTGAAAAACAAGGGTCGAGTTATCAAATTGTTATCAGCTTGTTGAGGTAAATAAAATAGCAAAATTAGGCCAGTAAACAAAATAATTGACAAGAACATTAGTAACATGATCTATCTAAGGGAACCAGAGACCTATTTATGTGAATAGGTGTCAATCCTAATAGTAGTTTGTGATGGTAAAAAAGTAAAATAGAAAAAAAAATGTCTTTCAGCTACTGCATTGATATGTGTTACTGTCAACAATATAATAAATAGTAACATATATAATATTATCTAACAGTTGACATTGGTACCCTCTACAAAACAGTATTCTTGGACTCATGAGGCAGTAAAGTAATCAAAGACATGTGGCCGTTTAAAAGAGGCATATGCTGAGTTGGAAAATGTTATTCCTTTCTTACTTAGACTACCATTGGCTTCATGGACGTGTCCAAATAGGTGAAGGTGTGGCCTAGGAAGATAAAAATAATTGAATGAACATTTGTTTCAGAGCCTGGTATAATGTGTTGTTTGTTTCAGAGCCGCGTATAATGTGTTGTTTGTTTCAGAGCCATGTATAATGTGTTGGTTGTTTCAGAGCCTAGTATAATGTGTTCATCTGTAGTATATTTGCAATTCTGATTTTTTAAAAAGCACCTTTTGGCATCAAAATACTTCTAACACAATATAAATTTAAATTACTATTCTCAAGCCTCAGCTCTAATGGATAAAAACAAAAATTATATAAAACTGTAAGCACTGATGGGAAACAAACAACATACAACCTATACTTCACAACTTTAACATTTATGTTACACTCAAATTTCAATAAAAGTTTGATCTGCATTTAAAGTTTAAAATCAGGAGTGGCTAAGGATGGCATCAAGCTGAAACATCAAATAAGCCTAAATATATATTTTTTCTCTATTTAGTGACTGAGAGTGAGAGTAACCACCAGTGTAATCTGTTACTTACTTGATTCTTATGAGAACTTCCTCCCTCAGATGAGGACAGCCCCAGTGACTTCTGCCTGGGTGTTCCATACCACAAGTTTCACAAGTAGAGCTGGGCACCACTCGATGTATAGCATGTATTAATGTGGGAATTTTACGAGTGGACCAGTCAGTGGCAAGATCAAGTATGCCATGTGGAGGAGTGTGGGTAATCAGGACATCAGTTTTCGAGGGTATGTCTCGCCAATGAGCGGCTATTTTTCTTGAGTTGCAAATAAATCCACGAGCGTTGGTCATCAGTCTGAAAGGTGAATAAGGTGCACCATAGAAGTGGATGCCTTCATATATAAAAGAAGAGTTGTAGAGATAGGTAGCTGATATCAGGCGTTCTTGAACAGTTTGAATTTTTTTCCCATCAAGAGACATCTCATGGTTACCAGCTACAAACAGTTTTATTTTATGTGGAAATCTATCAAAAAAGTCATTCATTAGTTGCACAATCTCCTCAAAGTTGTCAGAGCGAAAGAGCCCCCCAGAAATTTTTGACCAGTCAAAATCACCGGAATGGACAAGAATGTCACCACATGGAATTTCATAAATACTTGAGTAAGATCTCCTCAGATTGCTAAGAAATACGCCACCTTTATGAAAAGTATCATCACTGGATTCAAGGAAAGAATTTGATCTCCTTTCAAAGGCATCAATCCCCTTCTCATCAACAATCTGATTGGGCGTATCATTGCTGTTGCTTCTGCGTATAGAAATATTCCCACTGATAGGTCGAGGTGGTGTCAAAGCATTGTGTCCGAGATGTGTATCAGAGATGTGAACTATTCTCACCACCTGAGTTGAAGCTGTTGCTGCTGCCAAATGACCAACTCTTGTAATATCCATCTTCTTATCTTTTAAATTTCATCTGTGAATGACAGACATAATATGCATAGTTACTGTATGCATAGTATATAAAATTGGAGCTGTTGTATTAAATGGGCTACATATTCAAATTTAAAATCTACAAATTTATAGTTATTGTAAAAGTAGCCCTACTTACATACTTGCTAGCAGCAAACAAAAATATAGAGGACTACCTTATTTTACAAGTTAATCTTAAGGCCTATTGTAATTAATTTATTTAATGACATGAATCATTAATTTAATTAATTAAATTTAAGTTATGCATATGACATTATGTATGGGTTATTATTATTAGGCTATACATTAAAATATTTTTAAGTTATTAAAAAGACCAGTTTTTTTTTTTTGCTGGCGTCTGTTCGTCACAATGTGATATTGGTGTAGACATTTCAGGACGAAATCCACAAGGCATGGGATTATTCTTTTTTTTAGGATTATAAGCTTGTTCCTACACAGCAAATCATCTCCCTTCACGCCGGTGGATAAACAAAGGGAACATTATAATCATATGTGGATGATACAGCTTGGCACCAGTGGCGTTGTCAGAATGTTTCATTGTGTCAATGTTTTCAGCCTAAGGGAATCTATCTCCGGGTTTGAATTCAGAGTTTTCTTCTCTTAGATGAGATGCCATCCAAGATTAATGAGTCCTATCCACCCGGGGTGATGTTTTTTGCCGCTATTTGGACCCTGGTCCCTTTAGACTAAATGCTATACTATTCGGAGGTCTTTTTTTAAATAATCTTATGATTGGCTCAGTTTAGACTTTAGACCAGTCTTGGCCACCCAGTTAGAGTTAGGGTTAAATAACTTTTAATAAGCAGATACTATATTGCAGCTAAGTTTTAATTTTATATTGTTTTACTATTGTTTGTTCACTAAACTAAAGAAGACTGCTTGAGTCATTTTTAATGTTCGAAGTGATTATTCACAGAGCTGTGCGGATAACGCTCGTCGTTATTCGAAGATTTTGGTCTACCGATAACGCTCGACATCATTCGCAGAATGTGATAAATTAAATTATGAATATAGAATACAAAATTCGCATGTAGGCATCTCTTCGGTAGTGAAGTGGTCAGTATCTCTGCCAGTCACCCGGAAGACCAGGGTTCAATTCCCCGTCGGGGATGCTACTTTTTATAAATAAATTTTTAAAAAAATAATATATAATGGTTATTTCGTATTGTTATATTATAATTATTTTTCTTCATTTAGCTTTCTTATTCTGTTCACATAGTTTTACTATTATTATTATTTTCATATAGCTTTGTTAATAATGTTACACTTTTTATTTATACAATTTTATGATACTTTTCATTCTGTCCAACAACGTAAGTATTCAAAATTCTAGTTTCAATCTGTTTTGTTAGAATGTTCATTCAAGTTTCGTCAAAAAACTGTAAACAACATGGACATGCAGATGAGCCGCATAAACCATGTTTAAGTCAGATACAGCTGTTCTAACTGTACATTGTGATATAATTTTAGCGCTTTTGACTGTTTAATTTTCTTTGTATAATTCCACTCATAGACTTTAACATCCATTTGTTTTTTCTCTAATAAACAAATAAATATTAATAACTTACTTATTCAAATATTTTATATCTCAGAGTTGTGTATTAATGTTTAGCTGAAAAAATATGTCACGTTTTATTTGTTTCATTTTATTTTCTAATAAGTATCATAATAAGTAGGGACACAATATGCCGCTCCAGAAATAGTTGAAATAACACTTAGTGATGACAATGAAATGAACATACCGGTACCGTACTTAAAACATATCAATATCATTGACATCAACAATTTTAGCTCTTGTAAAAAAAATGTTGATAATTGAAACAAAAAGCCATACTGTCACTGATGTAACTATGGGTCTAAATACAAAAAAAAGCATACAAAAATTAATTGGAACCCTGCTGGTCGTAGGATGCATTGCGAGTCTTTGGGAAGTAAAGTTCCCTTGGGGCTATTGAAGGAGTGTTTACAAGTTTGAGTGTATGGCCAGCGCAATAACCAGCCACCTTTACTTTTCCCAGCTAAGGCCAGAGCTGGGTAGACTTAGGGACACCTTCAAGGATGAGGGGAAAATACTATAATAGCCTTAAACTTACACAGGATTAGATTCTGTTATTATCGATGTAGGACCTATATGCCCCTCCCCGTCTCTCACATGGCCGCCTGATGCAGACACCTCTCTGCATCATAACACTGTTGCACGGCATGTCAACTATTTCTGATAGAACATTTCTGGACTACGTGATATATCATAGTGCTTTAAAAAAACTAAACGATATCCTATCAAGCTTTGACATCATTTAAAGACATCTCTACAGTGGGTGAAAGTGAGTCTACATGAAGAATACCGGTACCGTTTTTATTACTGGTATAACATTTAATATGAAATACCAGAAAATTAGTTATGTCTAGGAGTAGGAGGTTTGACTGGATATATTAATATTAGTAACACTCTATAGGTCGAATAGACCCTATGTTGGCCCCTAACAGAGCAGATGTAGACACAATTAATTGTCCTATATCCAATATATAGGCTAGAGTTAGGCCTATTACATTTTTTAAATTTAACTTGTGGCTTCGGTTTTGAAATGTGTTTGTGCCATACTCATTAAAGATCGATACATCCTACACTACTTAAAACTACACCCCCGCCCCGGCTTGGAATGTGATCCTAATTATTTCTAGAAATTTGCGGAATTATGGGAAAATTTCTGTCTAACAATAACTATAACGCTCTGCATTATTCGAAGATTTCGGTCTGCGGATAAAGCTCAACGTTATTCCCAGAGCTGTGTGGAGTGTGGATAACGCTTCCCTTTAATTTTTCCCATACTAAAAAATTGTTTAAGTATAGTTAAGTATAAGTTAAAGTATATGTTAATTTTTAAGTTCATGATTATGTTTGTTAAATTGTATATACAGCATGGTGAGCCCGGCCCTACGCTATAGGCTATACTATACTATATAAAACCACTAATTCTAATAATAATAAAAAAATTAATAAAATTACTAATTAATAATTTAATAATAAAATACCTGCTGATTAAACCTGGACTTATACACCTTGCCAACTTGCCTTATAACTTATAAGATAATCAAAATGCACAGCTTACATTCAAACATTCGTTTAAGGCAATATAAAGCCAATTACTATTGTTGTGTGTCCAGTGAATTCAAACACAGAGTCATTCAGAGTGACAGAGTAAAAATTTGGTCGCCATTTGATTGTGGCAATGGATTTAATTTACTTTTGATCGGAAATTTCCAGAGTTATAAATAAATACAGCCCCCTTTTGGGAGTATGCGATTACCAGGTTAACAGATCAAAATACGATTACTATGCTAACAGACTGCGGGCACACCTACCTGTTTACTGTTTGTGTCGTGTCGTGTCGTGTCGACAAATACTGTGAAGCTTTACTTTTGTATCCCCCAAAATAGCGTTTCAGTTAAAAGCCTTCTAGCTGTATTGATATATAAAGATATCTGAAAATACTTAAGTCTTGGTCAACCATTAACTTATTGCAAGGGGTGATAGTAGTCACGAGACATAACTATAATATAAATTATTATAAAGGTAATTATGTGTGTGTGTGTGTATGAGTGTGTGTGTGTGTGTAAAAGTGTAAAGTGATGAACGGCTTAATTAGTAGGGGTGTGCCGGATCCGTTTTTTCCAACCGGATCCGGATTTTCTTATGCGAAATCCGCCGGATCCGGATTCCGGTTTCTCCCGGATTCCGGATTTTGGTACTATTGGTAGATACTTCGGTAAGTCAAGGTGGACTACTACTTTTTGTGTATGGGAATTCGCAATCGGCGCCAAAAAATCCGAGTTTTTAATTTTCCGATGTGTGTGTCTATTTATTATTAAATTAGTACTTTCGATATATATTTGAGTTCCGTTCCATTTGGATAAGTGTCTTACGAGAGACGCCATGTTTCTACGCGTTCGCAGCAGGTTATGCAGCTCGCTCAACCTAATTTCGCCATGGGGTTGGCCACGCCCCCCTTTTTAATGGCGGAAGTTGACGATACTTAGGAAATATTAATTTATTATCACTATTTACATCAAAATAATTGATAACTTGTGTTTCAGAATGCATTTAAAGACATTTAAACTGGAATGTTTTAATTTGAGCTTTAACAACCCGGTAGAATCCATATTATAAATGATCAGAATTTACCGTGTGCAACACGTTGTCATTGGCAACCATTCACAGCCACTTGCATAACTGTATCGTAGTACTACCTCAGAGTTTCATTCATAAGAGTTTGCCGTGTGCAAAAACTATTAAACCATTGGTCAGGGAAAGCTTTAATTAATTATTCATGTGCCAAAGTTGAAAGTTTAAACTAAGTCTAAACAGTATTTTAGTGATAAGGCAGGGAATGCGTTGCCTTATATAAACTATATAGTCATTGCGCATGACGGGATTGGTGGAATGAGATCACAGAATGTGGAGATGCAGTCCATGTTAAAAAATGACAAACCAAGTCGTACTTTAAAAATTCATAACTTTAAAACTACAACAGCTAAAAATATGATTTTGGTGTTATAATTCTTTAAAAAATTACATCTTTTCAACTATGCCATTGGTTTATTTTTACAAAAAGTTTAAATTTTCTTATCAAAGTCCCTACACTATTGGCCACTATTAGCGGTGCTGACTCTAGCCTCTGGTATGTACGGAATATTAAACATTAAACAAGCTCAACGCTCGAAACAATCGATTAATGTATCGTGATCGTGTGAAATTCGGGAAAGAGAATTACTTTTATTTCAGATTATGATCCGGTGAGTCACAAAATCTGGCAAATTCCGAAATCCGGTATATTCCGGATTCCGGAATCCGGTTGTTCCGGATACATGTAAATCCGGCGGAACCGGATTTCACCGGATAGTGCAAAATCCGGCGGAACCGGATTCCGGACCGGGGTCCGGCACACCCCTATTAATTAGGCCTTACTTAAGCTATTATGTGTGGGTGAGGGAATTAAAAGCTTCAGCTAAACTATAATAAGGGCTCGAAATAAAATATGTGGGGGCTTACATTATGAAGCTTTTCAAAATATATTATGCATTCTGGTAGTAGGGTACGCTGCTGAATCCATGTACTGGCATATGTGCAACGGTTGGGGATGCGATGATATGGTCATGGTACTTTAACGGCTCCTAGCGGATGCTGGGGTATCTTTCAAACTGATTTTACTTTACCTACCAATTGTAGTGAGCCATTAAACTAGTAACATGGAAACATGAAACATATTTGTATTAGCTTTTAACAACTGTTATCAATGCCTAATAATATTACTAGCTTAGTTAAGCCTATTTCGAAATATTTATTTTAACCTCAAGCAGTAAGGCCAATATTATAGAATGGGAAGCGTTATTCACACAGCTCTGTGAATAACGTATAGCGTTATCGGCAGACCGAAATCTGTGAATAACGGCGAGCGTTATCCACACAGCTCTGTGAATAATGTTTAGCGTTATCGGCAGACCGAAATCTGCGAATAATCATATAATGCATTAGATCTAGACTGGTGAAAAATTATTGTTGGATGTAGGCTATTAATATTGGGGTTGAAATGGCTAGAAAGACTTTGCAATTGTATGCTAGTAATTAGTTTTTGTAGTGTTGCGTTTGTTTTAAATGTGGTAAATTATAGATTTGTATTTTGTTGACATTGTACCGCGCTTCGAGCCTTTGGGGATGAAGCGTGTTTTTGAAATGAACTTCATTATTATTATTATTATTAATATTAATATTACTATTAGTATACTGAACCGTCATGAGTTATTATCGAATTTTTTTCACTATCAATTATAAAAAAGGGCAAATTTATTACTAATATTAGTATGGTAATATCTGTATACCGGTAGTATAATAGTAATAGCCTATTACTATACTAAATATTATGCAGTATAAAGTATATACACAATTGTAGTATAAGTAATATACTTAGTTACTTAGCTTAATCAGTATACGCATACATGGGCGCCCGCAGAAAACTTTCGGGGGGGGGGGGATCGATTAACTTTCTGGGGGGGGGGGCAAAATTTTTTAGCAATGTTTTAATATAGTCTTAATTTACTGTAGCGTATTTGTATGGTGAACGAACGGACAGGACATCAGCTTAGTTACTTTCTCTTTATTTTCTCTTTACTTTAATACATTTTTTGTCTAAATTTTTCCAATCAATCTAAGGGGGGGGGGGGTAAGTGCCCCCCACTTGCCCCTAACTGCGGGCGCCCATGTACGCATACAAATTTATTATTGGGTGATAATTAGTGGGTCTATAATGCAGAGTGTTATTGTTAGATAGAAATGATCCCATAAGTACGCACATTTCTAGATCACATTCCAAGCCGGGGTGGGGGTGTAGTTTTAAGTAGTGTAGGAGATTTGGATCTTTAAAGAATCTTTAATGAGTATGGCACAAGCACATTTCATAACCGAAGCTATGCACAAATTAAATTTTAAAAATTTAATAGGCCTAACTATAGCCTATATATTGGATATAGGACAATTAATTGTGCCTACATCTGCTCTGTTAGGGGCCAACATAGGGTCTATTCGACCTATAGAGTGTTACTAATAGATCCAGTCAAACCTCCTACTCCTAGACATAACTAATTTTCTGGTATTTCATATTAAATATTATACCAGTAATAAAAATTGTACCCGTACCGGTATTCTTCGTGTAGACTCACTTTCACCCATTGTAGAGAGGTCTTAAAATGATGTCAAAGCTTGATAGGGTATCGTTTAGTGTTTTAAAAGCCCTATGATATATCACCTAGTCTAGAATTGTTCTGTCAGGAATAGCCCATGCAGAGAGGTGGCTGCATCAGGCGGCCATGTGAGAGATGGGGAGGGGCATATTGGCCCTACATTGATAATAACAGAATGTAATCCTGTTAAAGTTTAAGGCTAGTATTTTTTCCTCATCCTTGAGCGTGTCCCTTAGTCTACCCAGCTCTGGCATTAGCTGGTCAAAAGTAAAGGTGGCTGGTTATTGCGCTGGCCATACACTCAAACTTGTAAACGCTGCTTCAATTGCCCCATGGGTAGGCCAATATGATCTGAAGGGGAACTTTACTTCCCCAAGACTCGCAATGCATCCTACGACCAGCAAGTTTCCAACAAATTTTTTAATGCTTTTTTTTGTATTTAGACCCATAGTTACAACAGTGACAGTATGGCTTTTTGTTTTTGGACCCATAGTTACAACAGTGACAGTATGGCTTTTTGTTTTTAGACCCATAGTTACAACAGTGACAGTATGGCTTTTTGTTTTTAGACCCATAGTTACAACAGTGACAGTATGGCTTTTTGTTTTTAGACCCATAGTTACAACAGTGACAGTATGGCTTTTTGTTTTTAGACCCATAGTTACAACAGTGACAGTATGGCTTTTTGTTTTTAGACCCATAGTTACAACAGTGACAGTATGGCTTTTTGTTTTTAGACCCATAGTTACAACAGTGACAGTATGGCTTTTTGTTTTTAGACCCATAGTTACAACAGTGACAGTATGGCTTTTTGTTTTTAGACCCATAGTTACAACAGTGACAGTATGGCTTTTTGTTTTTAGACCCATAGTTACAACAGTGACAGTATGGCTTTTTGTTTTTAGACCCATAGTTACAACAGTGACAGTATGGCTTTTTGTTTTTAGACCCATAGTTACAACAGTGACAGTATGGCTTTTTGTTTTTAGACCCATAGTTACAACAGTGGGAGTATGGCTTTTTGTATTTAGATCCATAGTTACAACAGTAGCAGTATGGCTTTTTGTTTCAATTATCAACATTTTTTTGACAAGAGCTAAAATTGTTGATGTCAATGATATTGATATGTTTTAAGTACGGTACCGGTATGTGCATTTCATTAACAAATGGATGTTAAAGTCTATGAGTGGAATTATACAAAGAAAATTAAACAGTCAAAAGAGCTAAAAGTATATCACAATGTACAGTTAGAACAGCTGTATCTGACTTAAACATGGTTTATGCGGCTGATCTGCATACTGCATGTCCATGTTGTTTACATTTTTTTAACGAAACTTGAATGAACATTCTAACAAAATAGATTGAAACTTGTAACATAAGTAACAAAACTATATGAAAATAACAATAAAACTATGTGAACAGAAAAATAAAGCTATAGGAAGAATATTATTATAATATAACACTACGAAATAACCATTAAATATTTTGTTTTAAATTTTATTTATATACATGAGGCTTCCCCGATGGGGAATCGAACCTATGTCTGCTGGGTAACGGTCGGAGATACTGACCACTACTCTACCGAGGAGATGTATGTAAACGAACTTTGTACTTTATATTCATTAATTTATTTATCACATTCTGTGAATAACGTTTAGCGTTATCGGCAGACCAAAATCTGTGAATAACGGCGAGCGTTATCCGCACAGCTCTGTGAATAATCACTTCGTTATAGAATTAGTTAGCACAAATACGATAAGATCAAGGCGGTCGTAATCGATTTCGACTGACGAACTATATATATATATATTCACAAAACTAGATTCACAAAACAATAGTAAAACTCGTCAAAGTTGTAGAACTATATAGCTACTCCATCGTTTCACGTAGACGGAAGGATGCCATAATATATATATACATATATATATATATATATATATATATATATATATATATA
>CAXITT010000839.1:178478-206181 GCA_964033795.1 Lymnaea stagnalis | reverse complement strand
CAGACTTGGTAATCAAGCTGTTTCCTCTCTTACTATGTGTTAATGTCACTATGAGCCAGCCAGACTTGGTAATGAAGCTGATGCTTCCTCTCTTACTATGTCTTAATGTGACAATATGAGCCAGCCAGACTTGGTAACGAAGCTGTTTCCTCTCTTACTATGTATTAAAAGTTTCCAAGTGTATGATTATGCACATTTAAATAAGATTATATCGATACCTATAATTGAATAATGCCAAGCTGTTCACTAGTTGGGTTATTTATTTACCTTTCACTAGCACCTTATAATATTTTAATTAAATTATGGGCCCATTTTATTTCAATGCATGGGAAATAAATTAAGCTTTTAATAAATAATATTCAAAAGAAATTTTCCTTGATTTTTATTGAGATTCTTTCAAATGCACAATAAAATTGTGAAATTGTGAAAACATACCTGGCAAGTTTCAATTTTCTAACCTCAACTAATGGGACCAGACCCCCAAAGAGAAGTTCCCGACCTTTGCTATAATTTTCAATGAAATATTTAAATCTTTAGAATTAACAAGTTAAAATAATACATTTGTATAATTATGAAGCTGACTGACGCTTTACAGTTTTATATTCGTTACAGAAGAGTTCCAGGTTTAATCAGATTTGGGTAAGCCGGTAAACTGAGTCTAGCTGATTCAGAATCAGACCCTGACACTTACTCTTACTAGTATCGTATTAGTAGTTAGTGACTTGTGAGTAGCTCAAGTTCAGTGATTGAAAAATTATTGTAGACTGTAACTCTACTGTAACTGTAAGTTGTCTGTAAGAGGCCTATATTTATGTACCAAGGCCGAATTTAGTGGCTTAGAATATTGCTAAAAATTATGAAACAGGTTTAGTAGGAAACTATAGTATATAGGACATGATAGGACTAATGGTAAATTACGTCACTGTAACTGAATAATTAAATACAACTAACAACTTACTTAGAGTTAAGTGTCATCATCAGCATGTATTGAGATTTTAATTTTAGTCTGTAGACTATTTGTATTGTATATAACTTATTTGTATTGAATAATTGTATTTAATTTACATGTAAGTTATGTAAGCCAACAATTGAGAATCTAGTTTTGTGAATGATTCTTAATGGTAATAGGGATACTAACAATACTATACTACTTATATATTTAGAAAGAAGAGTAAAGTGTAAAGTATGACTATGATGAGCTTATACTTATAACTTATTATGATAATATTAATTACGAAGTGTCTACAGGACGGCTAGTAGTTGTTATTATTCTTGGTAGAGAAATAGATTTTAAAATTAACAATAGTTTTGAATCATTCGCAGTCACGTGACAAGGCTGGCCGACAAGATATCTCACGCCACTTTGTAAAGGCGGTCATGTGACTTGGTCGCCGGACTAATAGTGCGGGAGATATGCGGACGTATATACGGGCGTGCCGGACTGTAGACACGGCCTATTAATTATTATATAGATCCAAAAATAAGTCAGGCCACTAATTTTTTAAATTAAATTAATGATAATGGCAATAAATAAAAGTGTCTACATGCCTACACAAACAGGGTTTTGGCGTATTTATTCAGTTTTAAAAAATTAGTTTCATCTTTTGTTGTAGTCTTAAATACTTGTGTAGGCAGGGATTATGTCATGCCTTTTCAATTTTTCTGAATGGGGAATTTAGGTTTTTTAAAAATTAAATTGACATTGATATCATTTTATCCTGAATCAAAATAAAAGGCATTATATAAACTTTATAGTTAGGCAAGCAAAGTCAGCCAAAAACTTACCTGAGAATCCTGAACCACAAAACATTTTGAATTTGTTTTTGTATGATGAATTTTTTAGAGTTTTGAAAACTGAGACAAACAGATATACCTCTCAGTTCATAAGCTCAGACAAAATACAAGATTGGCTTTCCACTCATCCCAGATCAAGATATGGAAAATGATCTAAAGATGGAGTGGCAGTTAGGCAATTAAAAAAGTATATTGGACTTGTATTAAATATGGGACGAACAAAGAAAAAAAATCTTGATGCTTACTGGACAGTTTGTCAATCACGGACAACACCATATTTTTTAAGAGCATCATGACTTATGATGAATTTATCTTAATTTCAAGAATTTATGCACAGAATAATGTGCAAGAAGAAAAACGAAGAGGAGAGGAAGGCTTTGATCCTTGGTCTAAGGTCAGATGGCTACTTGACCATATAAATCATGTCTCCAAATTTCTTTACATTCCATCTCGGCAAATCAGCATAGATGAAAGCCTAATTGGAATGAAAAAATCGTAGTGTTTTCATCCAGTATATGCCCAATAAGAGACATGCTCGATTTGGAATTAAAAAATACCATGTTACAGCAACGGCTATGGGTACCATATGGAAATGTGCAGTGGAAAGGACTTTGACATTAGGTATGATGAAGGTCAAGCCTTTGGTGTGGTCCTAACCCTCATCACCAAGAGTAACTTACTCAAGGGCTACCATTTATTCACTGATAAATTTTACACAAAACCAAACCTGGCAGAATATCTGTGCCAAAATAAAACTCTACTAACTGACTTACTGGCACTGTCAGGGCCAACTCTAAAGGTATGCAGAGGACAATTTCTGAGACCTTCGGGTTGGCGAAGGCCGTTTTTTTAGAAAAGAAGATGGCTCTGTTCTGGCTTTAGCCTTTAGGGAGAAGAAATCTCGTACAAAGCCAGTGATTCTTCTCTCTACTGTTCATCAAGCTGGCTTACAAAAAAGAGTAATTAAGGGCAAAGCCGATTGCAATCTATGATTATAATTCTTTTATGGGGGTGTTGACATCAGCGACAAAAAAATTTACCACAATGCTGAGGAGGTACTGGAAAATAATATTCCATAACCTTATTGACACAGCCATACTGAATTCATGGCTCCTATACAACATGGTTTCTAAAGTGCTCTTAAGTAGAGCAAATTAGAGCAGAAGTACAAATGCCTGCCCCTGAACCTCCTGTTATGCATTATAGACTTGTGTTTCTTGATGGGAAGAAAGAAATGGACTATTTCGTATGTAGTCACCGTATAAATTATAAATAATAAGGAAAAAAAGTACTGGCTGCAAAAGATCAAGACACTGGTGTCATGAAAAATGTGAGCCTCAACTTGAACATGTCATTAACCAAAGCCTTAAGAAGCGAAAATGTACCAAGAACAAAATAATTGTAGGTTGTTCTATGTATGTTTTCTACTTATATTTCATTTTATGGATTAAAAAGTTATATAGCAGCTTTGAAAATTTTATCTGTTTCTTCTTGATATTTAGTACTGTTTATATTGTTTATGTCGTGCTTGGTTACTTGAACGTAATTATAAGTATCAAAAGAATTTTTTTTTAAAAATCTTTTAATAACTAAAACATATACAAATTATACATTTTCTGAAAGATAAATAAAAATGCTATCATATTATATAAACATTATAAAAGTATGCCTTTAAAAAAAATGTATTGAGGTATTTTCTTTATTCTTGTTTACCGTACTCAAAAGTCATGGTCAGGGATATAAAATATCATTAAAAAAATAGTCAGTTGTTGTTCGTCCGTCAAAATCGACTAGGAAGGACCATCGAGTCATCCAGTTAGGGGGAGGGTGGGTTATGGTGAGCTCGTAGGTGGCTTGCTAGTCCGATCCGTGCTCGGAATAATCTCAGGTACTGTAGGCAGGGGATAGTAGCTGCAGTCGGTGATCTTTCAGGCTAGCCTGCATGTCTCAGCTGTGGTTATCCTACAGGCTTCATGAGATTTAGCCCCCTTCTTGACAGCTGCTCTCCACTGGGCTCTGTCCTGGGCTGTCTGCACCCATTGAGTAGGGTTGATGCTGAAGGCTTTAGTGCCGCTTTCAGTGAGTCTTTGCAACGCTATTTTTTACCTCCTTGGGAGCGCTTGCCTATCGTGAGTTCTCCAAAGAATATCTGTTTCGGGAGCCGGTGGTCTTCCATATGGGCTACGTGTCCCATCCAACAGAGTTGAGACTGCATCAGGGTGGTAAAGATACCAGGTAGGTTCGCTCTAGTGAGGACCTCAGTGTCGGGGACTTTGTTTTGCCACCTGATGCCGAGGAGTTTCCTGAGGCAGGTAGTGTGAAAATGATTCAGTTTCTTGGCGTGACGCTGGTAGACTGTCCACGTTTCACATCCATAGAGCAATGTTTAGAGGACTGCTGCACTATAGACCTTGATCTTCGTTTCCCGTCTGATACCTCTCCTGCCCCAAAAAGTGCTGCGGAGCCTGCCAAATATGGCACTAGCTTTTGCGAGTCTGGCATTCATTTCATCATCCATGATGACAGATCTAGAGAATTGTGCTACCCAAGTAAGTAAATGTATCCACTGTGTTAAAACTACACTGTCCGCTGATGATGATGTTGGGTTTAACGTAGGGCTTACTGGGAGTTGGCTGATACATCACCTCAGTCTTCTTTGTGTTGATTGTGAGGCCAAAGTTATTGCAGGCCTCAGAGAAGACATCAACACTGTGTTGCATGACGGCTTCTGGGGCAGCGTTGAAAGCACAATTGTCTGCAAACAGAAGCTCGTTAATGGTGTTATGTTTGACCTTGGTATTAGCTTAAACCCTCCTAAAGTTGAAGACTGATCCATCGGTGCGAAACCAGATTGGCAAACCCCTGGTGGAGTCCTTGAACGCATCAAACAGCATTGCAGAATACATAATACTAAAGAGTGTGGGAGCCAGGACACAGCCCTGCTTCACACCATTTGTGACAGGGAATGCTTGAGATGACTGACCATTGTCCTGCACTGAGGCTGTGAAAAGAGACATGACATTCATCCCACATGGCTAAATACAATAAATAAATACTTTATGAGGTCTAGCTATAGCATTTGCATGTGTAAAATCACATTTTTCAAAGGCACCCATAAAGCTCTGAATTGCCTGCACAGTACAGAAAAATACAATTGATTGTTCATGGATTAAATAATAATATCTCAGTGGCTAACTAAACTACATATATTTTTTTTTTAAATCAATTTCATGATTTTTTTTGGGGTCTCTTCAGAAAGTTTAAAAATAAATTATTAAATTTGTTTGTATGGTTGAAAACCTGATCAGCAAAGGTTTTTAATTGGAGCTATTTGTTAATTTTATTCACAGAAAGACCAGGGTGATTCCTCCAATCAGTATTAATTTGAAGCGTAAGGTTGCCAAGTTGATGGTCATCGAGAAAGACAATATTGATCTGCTAAACAAACCTTATTTGTCTTTGGTAAGTGTAATCAATGAAAGATTTATGAGTTGACTCACTAAAATGAAACTACATGATTCCATCCTTGGTTTTGTTCTAAAAATAGAAATAATTATATTTTTAAAATGCCAGCGTTAATTAAGTTTGTCCTGAAAATCCAAAATAGACTTTTTTCCTTATGCAAGGAATGAGGGGAAATAAACCAGTTGGAGCTGTCTTTTTTTTTTTTTTTTTTTTTTGGCAACAACTCCACCTTAATTTGAAAACGATGGCCCCAGGGGAAGCTTTTTTTAAAGCTCCACCATTTTTTTTTTTTTTTTTTTTTTTTTTTGGCAACAACTCCACCTTAATTTGAAAACGATGGCCCCAGGTGAAGCTTTTTTTAAAGCTCCACCATTTGTGCCATTCTGCTTCCCATCAAGGTGATGTCACAGAGCAGCTCTCCTAGTTATGCCACTCCAAACCTACTTGTTAGTTAGTGTGGAAAAGGCTAACCAGACAAAAGTATATTTTGTAATTGTAACTCAATATATCTATTGGGAATTCTCATTTACAGAAAAAAAAAAATGGTAAGATATAATATGTCAAGTCAGTCTTGGTGTCCAGTAAATTAGAGGTCATGGCCATGTTGTCTCCAAAGGCTGGTAATCACATGCATAGAAAAATGGAGTTTGGTTCTAGATATGCCCATTTCAAATTATTAAAATCACAATACAATTAAAGTATTACCCAGAGTTGATTTCGTTATCCAGTATAAAGTTAAAGCAGTTACAAAATGAAAATAGTAGACAGATGTTTTTTGCTCTATCATAATCAATGGTTCTTTGTTAGGTGTATTTCTTTGTTTATATTAAAATTTGTATAGTCAGATGTTTGTTGCTCTATCATAATTAATGGTTATTTGTTAGGTGTAATTCTGTGTTAATATTTCTGAGCTTAAACTTCTTAAAAAGCGACTTTCAGAAAACATTGAAAATTAATGATTGTTAAATTACTTTGTTTACTTTTTTGTCCATGATCTTGCAGGCTGAGGAGACAGCATATTACAGTGTTGTAGAGCGGGTGCCATATAAAAATGACAAGATTAAGAAAGAAGAGGAAGACCGGGACAAAATTGATGATCTCCGCCCACATTATACCACAGCAGAAATGCTTGATCACTTGAAGAAAGACAAAAAATGGGAATAAGTCTTAGCTATGTGACATATTCATTCATGTGAGAGGGGTGTGTGCACTAACTTAAAATAAGATGTGTGATGTGTTGCTGCAGGTGCTTGACAGAATGGTTTCATCAGTTCATCATATTTTTTGTTAGAAAGTGATTTCAAAGGGTGAGGTAATTCAATCTTCTCTTTGATAGCTTGCTTGGCTAGTTGATTTTTTTTAAATTTTAACCAAATAAACTCAGTAAGTAAGTGATTTTTAAACTGCCTGATTTTTATTTAATTATGGCATGTGTGACATCTCATCGGATAAATAAAAAATGTGTAATTGTTTTTGAGATATATTTTATATATATATATATATAAGCCTAAGTATATAAAACTAGTGAAACGTAAAAGGAAATTGGGGGAGGGGGGAGACCACTTGTCATAGTGTACTCAACCATTTAGAAAAAACTTATTTAAGTGATAGAGTGTCCAATTAATGACAAATAAATGAAAGTCTTGAAAAATGAAAGTTATTGAACTCTACTGGTTTTTGGGGATTGTGTGTGTGTGTGTGTCAATTGTAAGTAAAATCAAGTTAATGTCCCAAATAAATTTTTAAAAATGTTAACATGTTAGATTTACTTCAATAAGACTAGAATATACCTTAGCTCCGAAACATTTGTCCAAATTGAGACAATCAATCATGTGTATGACTAATTTGATGAAATGGAGTGAGGACAGTTAAGTAATATTATTATTTAAATAATCATAAGAAGCTAGGATATTATCATATGAAACAAGTCATAATATGATTGAATTTATTATATGTAGTTGAAGCAAGGATAATAAGTATCATGAAAAAAAATTATATGTAAAGAATGATCAAAATGCTGCAGATTTGTATTATTTAATCCAACATTTAAATGTTAAGAGTAAGGCACAAGAATCTGTTTGAAGCATACAGTTTAACGACCTTTGGTAGTCATTGGAAGTCAAATGCAGGCTACTCATCACAGGCACTGGCGTAGCTAGGGTTGAAGGTTGCTAGCCTTGATGTCACCCCCACCCCCAAATTCTTCTTGTTAAATAAGTCCACAGAATAACAATCACAAGAGCAAAAACAAATTAATTGAAGGTCAGGAAGTGAAAGAATATAATATAAATATTGCTACTGTAATCCTACATAAGTTTTTTTTAATGTACTCTGTTTCTTGTTGTACTTCTCTTAGTCCTGTTTGCTGAAGATGGCTCTAAGCCAAGACGCTCACATCTCATTGTCCTCTCTTTTAATTCAAGCTGCAACATACCTTGTTCTACTATTGCATTCAATTCAGACATCTGGTCAATGTGTGATATATCAGATGTAATGTCAAACATAATTCTAAAATACCTTGCAGCCTTTATATCCATAAGAATCTCCTTCATGTGATTTGCAAGGACATTTATAAATTCATTTTGGGTTTCTGGTGAAAGGTAAGATGCAGATGATTTTACTCTAGATCAGGGGTGTCAAACTCAATCGCTCGGCGGGCCAAAACTCAAATCACATGTAACGTTGCGGGCCGAACAGGATTTGCATTCAATAAGCTGAAAATTAATCTTTTTTAAAAACATTTATACAAATAAAAACAGAAAAAAGTTTTAATAATTAAAAATCATTTGCATACCCATTTTCGTTCTTATGCCAATTTGTCAGAGCTGGATGTTTAACATCTTTTCTTGGCTACAAGTTCGTTTATTTTGGGAGTAATGCTCTGTGTCATTGAGATTCTCATTATGGACTGCAAGTGTTCATCAGTGAGACGACTCATGTGTGATGTATTGTTAATATTCATCACAGAAAACAGCTGCTCACACATATGTGCTACCCAACAAGGTTCTCCCTATTTTAATAATTTCAAACTGAAAATTATCTGCAACTGGTACATTCCAGAGAGAGGCATCTGACAAAGTATTCCAGTTTTTCTCATTAACCATCACATTTACTGTATCTTAGTTTGAATCAACATTATCAACACTGTTTCCATTTTCAAACCACACACATCTTTTACTTGTATTTCCATGTCAGTCTCTTCCATTGTGTGCACTATTTACTGTTGAATGCATGCTGCTGTATCAGAGGAATCAGTGTCAATGGTAGGCTGAGGAACGTCTTTTGACGAACCCTGGTCATTATTTGGTTTCTTGACATACCCAGTACAGAAGAATGGATCCTGGTAGTGATTTTAGCGAGTCACTTCTTTTCTTTTTCACTTTTTGCTGCTGGCAGCCACTAGGCCATTTTGATTTGTGCATGCTGTGCGGCATGATAGAATAATCTTGAACAATAAAAATGTTTTAACTGCTTCGTGTTCAAGACAACAAAATAATTACTTAGAAAGTTCAAAAACAACAGTCAGAGCACTATCCAAAATACAACAGATGTTAATGGGCGTTGCTAGTGACGAATCTGTGAAAAGATTCATTTTTGAATATTTCTAGGTTTAAATGTATTTGGTTTCAAAAATCATTTTATTTATATTTAAATAGGTTTTAAATAATTATTTAAATATATAAGAAAAATTTTTAAAATATTCTGTAAACCCCATAAATGGGTGAAAAGTCATTTATGTTTTTAATTGTTACCAATACAATTCATGGACTTACAATCGCCCGACCACATCATATTTGGTATCAATGCAAAACTTGTATTTCTCTGAATTTAGATAAATATAGCTTCCTGTCACTTACGAAAATTACTGAACACATCAATGGGTCAAAACGATGTCTTTCTGACCTATTTATAGGGCCTCTTCATTTCTGACACATTAACATTGAACTTTTAATAAAGCATGAAATTGGATTGTTATATGTGTGGTAAATTTACATGTAATCAGCTATCCTTTATACAAATTCTTTTAGACCGAGCAGTGTAAATATGCAGTTTTTCAATTGGTGTCACCCCTTAAGATGGTGTCCCCCGGTGCGATCCGCACCCCCTAGCTACGCCACTGATCACAGGTAATCCACCTGTATTGAAAGTGAAAATTACCAAAAATTCACAACAGCAGAGCTCATGTATAAGAAATAGCAGAAATTTCATTTGACTAAAATAAGCTCTTACCCTAGGTACAATAGTCACATGACTGCTTTAATGATATTGTTCATTCCACTTACTGCCTCTAACAAAGAATTTAGTTCAGTTAGTTTACAAATGAAGCCATTAGATCAACTGTAATACATTGCATCAATTCATCAAAAAACACAGAAACATTTTTTTTTATTTTCCTAAAGTAATACTGGAATGGACAATGACCATTGGTCGGTCCATCATTCCTTCTAGTGATTATATAATCAATGATACATCGCTACTAGGGGTTTCTTAACACTTATATAATTCATTGCAACCAGGCACACAAAATTGTTTGGTCTGCAATAAATAATTGACAGAAATATTCAAATTCAATCCAACAAAATAACTGCCGTAACATAGAAATATTCAAAGCAACAAAAAAAAAAAAAAATTCTTGTCAGTTTTCACTCAAACATGCAATGAAGATTATTTAAGGGAAAGACAACTAGATCATTACAGATTTTGTCACTAGATTCTTTACTGCATTTCTCCAACTGTTGGCTTGTAAACCTATAAATGGGGAAACTTCTACTTCTAATCAATGTTTACTATTTACAGGACATCTTAATCTTATATACTTCATACAATACCAATAATAATCCAAAGATATTTTAGATATTGACATAACACTATGTGGAGAGCCATTCAACTTAACAAGTCATCTGCACTCATCCTTACTGAACTTAAGACATGTATTAACAACTCTGTGTGGAGAGCCGTTCAACTTAACAAGGCATCTGCACTCATCCTTACTGAACTTAAGACATGTATTAACAACTCTGTGTGGAGAGCCGTTCAACTTAACAAGGCATCTGCACTCATCCTTACTGAACTTAAGACATGTATTAACACATTGACAACATAACTCCACACAGCAACATTTTCCACACACTGAAAGCATATCCCAGACAGTGACAGCATAATTCACACACTGACAACATTAACCCACACACTGACAACATTAACCCACACACTGACAACATTAACCCACACACTGACAACATTAACCCACACACTGACAACATTAACCCACAAACTGACAATATATTCCGCATAATGACATTTCAGCTAGTTATTTGTTCAGTCTTCTTTACTAGAACTTGAAGACTTCAGGATCCCCGGTGATTTGACGATTCTATTGTGAGAAGCCTCAAGGCTATTGGTGCGGCTTCCATCAAGGTATCCAAGATTCTTAATAGTCTTGTATTGGTCTGGAATCTCCATCATGGCATGCAGAGCAAAACTGGCATCTGGATTTTTTCTGTGTAGCACAAAATTTTAGACAGTGATGTCATGAGATATTCTAATGGACAGAAATTACACTTGTAAACAATTAGTGTTAAGCTTTAATTATGATAAAACAAATTACCATTACTGAAAGTTTAGGCTAAGTTTCTGCAGGCAAAGTTATATAGATATGTATACAAAATATTATTACATTTATTATAAACAAAAAAGATTTGCTGGTATGTATTGTAGGACAAGTTCCTCCTTTGTAATGTACTGGGTACTATGCAATTTTACAGTTTTTGAAGTTAAGACTACACTATCGAGCTGCCAGAGTATCTTAGAAATTAAGAACCACTTTTTTGAAGCCACCATTGTGTGTTACAGAAGAACCAAAGAACTTGATTAAATAATAACTTGGTAAACTGAGCACCAAGTATTTTTGAATGCCAAGTTTCTCAAGCTTTAATCATGGGGTAGACTAAAAGTCAACAACCTGCAGCTATTGGTCACAGCATGAAAGTTCACAAACTGAAAGTTGTCAAAACATCTCTCTGGCAAACAGTTATCAAATTGTTCCATTGTGGTCCAAGGCCCGTCACCGACACCAACCATGATAATACTAAGTGGGTAAAGTGATGCCTCCACGATGGCCTGGATGGTGGTCATCTGCTCTGTCACTTGGCCATCAGCAATTACTATGAGTATGTGATACCTGGGGGGGACAATATCAGTAATCACTAATAGTGTGTGATACCTGGGGGAACAATGTCAGTAATCACTAATAGTGTGTGATACCTGGGGGGACAATGTCAGTAATAACTAAAAGTGTGTGATACCTGGGAGGACAATGTCAGTAAACACTATAAATACTGTTATGTGATATTTTGGGGAGGGGGAAAAAATGTCAGTAATGATTATTTATGATTCCTAAAGTAGCAGCAATGAATACATGTAAGTGTTGATTGAGTTGTTAACTCATAAAAAAAACTTCAAAGTTTTTTTATAAAATTTCAAGAATTTATCATATAAACCTGTGGTCTCACCGTTTAAGCCTTCTAACTATTTCAACTGCCTTGTTAATTATTGGTGCAAAGTTTGTAGGTCCACCTAATGTGATTTTGTTGGCAATTTCCCCATATCTCTCAAGGACCTCAGTAAATCCCTTGCAAGGATCGTCTTGCCCGTCCTCCCCTTCCTTGAAGGAAAACACAGATTGGGACATGGTAACTGTGTCTCCGAAACCATAGGCTGGGATCAAGTTGTCTTCATCAAATGTCTCCAGTGTGCGTCCCATTATTGTGATCACCTGGGAGAGCAAATGTTCTGTGTATTAAATAAAATGTGTTATTTATTCTGTTTGCTAAACATAATTTTTCAAATAATATTGCTGTTAAATATTTCATGTTAATCAATATCCTGTGTGATCAGGTACAAATCACTTAAGTAATCAAATTTTTTTCCAATATGATAATATAAAAAAAACGCAACAACAAAATTCTCTCAACTACAACTAGGTATTATAGAACATTTTTTTCTCCATTTAAATGCAATATCATGTAAGTGTTTCATGTGTGTATTTTAATATTGAAAAACATCATTTGATACAATTTTGTTATTTATATTTTGATAACCTCCTGCCACCTTATTAACTCCCCTGAAACATTTTATGTGATCCTCACAATCTATAACTTGTCCCATTGACCAAATGAGCACACACACAAGCTCTTCAACCTGACAAATGACCACTCTAACAAGCTCTTACCCACTGACCAAATGATGACTTCTTATATCAACCACTCACTAACTCCTCATCACAGCCTTTATTACCAATACGGCTTCCAGAATGTTTTGTCCAGCAAGCACTTACCTTTTGATATGGATTCAAGAGTTTCCCTGGCACAACTTTGTGCAGATTCTGTGCACCAAATGTTTTCCTGCCTTGCCACTCGTTGCTTGCACTGAAGTCTATGCCAACAATCAGGCCACACTTCTCAAGGCCAGCCTTCCTACAGGCTCGCCCAACCTAGACAGACGGCATGTTGAAAAATTTAACAGTTTTAAACCTATAAAATATTTGGCAAGTTTAAACTATAATATGGCTAAATGCCCACAGGTCACAAACTATAAATCACCCAGTAGGTAATGATCAAACCAAAATATTGTAAAAAAAATCATTACTTTAATTACCCTCTCATAATAATATCTATAAAACAATACCCCCATATCCCACAACAAATGTTTGTATTACCAAATTATTTCTTGATGTATACCCACCTCAACTAATTAAATTACCAAATTATGACATAGTAAATACCCATCTCATCAACTAATTATATTATTAAATTAATGCCCAAATACCCATCTTTAATTACATTACCAAATTATTAACCAAATAAACTAATTTCATCAAATAGTTATAATAACAAATAATTAGGCCTACCTATAATTAAACCCACCTCATCAAAGTTACAAAACCTGTCTTCAAAAGCAAAAAATGTCTTGTATCCATTATAAGACAGCCCCAGGATGGACAGCAATGATGACTGGCTGACTGTCCGGCTCTGTCTGCTGTAGTAGCTTGTGGTGAGAATGTTGCTTTCTGAGTTGCCATCATTATTATTCACAGTATAGTCGGATTCTTGCTGGCGTTGTCGCTGGGATCTAAGACAAAAATAAATACAATTCTTTTCAACACTTGTAATATACTGCCACAAATGGGTTTCTTATTTACAAATTGAAAAAAAAATCATGTTGATACAGTCATACAACACTAGTTACTCATGTTGATACAGTCATACAACACAAGTTACTCATGTTGATACAGTCATACAACACACGTTACTTATGTTGATACAGTCATACAACACAAGTTACTCATGTTGATACAGTCATACAACACAAGTTACTCATGTTGATACAGTCATACAACACAAGTTACTCATGTTGATACAGTCATACAACACAAGTTACTCATGTTGATACAGTCATACAACACAAGTTACTCATGTTGATACAGTCATACAACACAAGTTACTCATGTTGATACAGTCATACAACACAAGTTACTCATGTTGATACAGTCATACAACACTAGTTACTCATGTTGATACAGTCATACAACACAAGTTACTCATGTTGATACAGTCATACAACGCAAGTTACTCATGTTGATACAGTCTTACAACACAAGCTACTCATGTTGATACAGTCATACAACACAAGCTACTCATGTTGATACAGTCATACAACGCAAGTTACTCATGTTGATACAGTCTTACAACACAAGCTACTCATGTTGATACAGTCATACAACACAAGCTACTCATGTTGATACAGTCATACAACACAAGTTACTCATGTTGATACAGTCATACAACACTAGTTACTCATGTTGATACAGTCATACAACACAAGTTACTTATGTTTATACAGTCATACAACACAAGTTACTTATGTTGATACAGTCATACAACACAAGTTACTTATGTTTATACAGTCATACAACACAAGTTACTCATGTTGATACAGTCATACAACACAAGCTACTCATGTTGATACAGTCATACAACACAAGTTACTCATGTTGATACAGTCATACAACACAAGTTACTCATGTTGATACAGTCATACAACACAAGTTACTCATGTTGATACAGTCATACAACACAAGTTACTCATGTTGATACAGTCATACAACACAAGTTACTCATGTTGATACAGTCATACAACACAAGTTACTCATGTTGATACAGTCATACAACACAAGTTACTCATGTTGATACAGTCATACAACACAAGTTACTCATGTTGATACAGTCATACAACACAAGTTACTCATGTTGATACAGTCATACAACACAAGTTACTCATGTTGATACAGTCATACAACACAAGTTACTCATGTTGATACAGTCATACAACACAAGTTACTCATGTTGATACAGTCATACAACACAAGTTACTCATGTTGATACAGTCATACAACACAAGTTACTCATGTTGATACAGTCATACAACACAAGTTACTCATGTTGATACAGTCATACAACACAAGTTACTCATGTTGATACAGTCATACAACACAAGTTACTCATGTTGATACAGTCATACAACACAAGTTACTCATGTTGATACAGTCATACAACACAAGTTACTCATGTTGATACAGTCATACAACACAAGTTACTCATGTTGATACAGTCATACAACACAAGTTACTCATGTTGATACAGTCATACAACACAAGTTACTCATGTTGATACAGTCATACAACACAAGTTACTCATGTTGATACAGTCATACAACACAAGTTACTCATGTTGATACAGTCATACAACACAAGTTACTCATGTTGATACAGTCTTACAACACAAGTTACTCATGTTGATACAGTCATACAACACAAGTTACTCATGTTGATACAGTCATAAACGCAAGTTACTCATGTTGATACAGTCATACAACACAAGTTACTCATGTTGATACAGTCATACAACACAAGTTACTCATGTTTATACAGTCATACAACACAAGTTACTCATGTTGATACAGTCATACAACACAAGTTACTCATGTTGATACAGTCATACAACACAAGTTACTCATGTTGATACAGTCATAAACGCAAGTTACTCATGTTGATACAGTCATACAACACTAGTTACTCATGTTGATACAGTCATACAACACAAGTTACTCATGTTGATACAGTCATACAACACTAGTTACTCATGTTGATACAGTCATACAACACAAGTTACTCATGTTGATACAGTCATAAACGCAAGTTACTCATGTTGATACAGTCATACAACACAAGTTACTCATGTTGATACAGTCATACAACGCAAGTTACTCATGTTGATACAGTCTTACAACACAAGTTACTCATGTTGATACAGTCATACAACACTAGTTACTCATGTTGATACAGTCATACAACGCAAGTTACTCATGTTGATACAGTCTTACAACACAAGTTACTCATGTTGATACAGTCATACAACACAAGTTACTCATGTTGATACAGTCATACAACGCAAGTTACTCATGTTGATACAGTCTTACAACACCAGTTACTCATGTTGATACAGTCATACAACACATGCTACTCATGTTGATACAGTCTTACAACACAAGCTACTCATGTTGATACAGTCATAAACGCAAGTTACTCATGTTGATACAGTCTTACAACACAAGCTACTCATGTTGATACAGTCTTACAACACAAGCTACTCATGTTGATACAGTCATAAACACCAGTTACTCATGTTGATACAGTCTTACAACACAAGCTACTCATGTTGATACAGTCATACAACACAAGTTACTCATGTTGATACAGTCATACAACACTAGTTACTCATGTTGATACAGTCATACAACACAAGTTACTTATGTTTATACAGTCTTACAACACAAGTTACTCATGTTGATACAGTCATACAACACAAGTTACTTATGTTGATACAGTCATACAACACAAGTTACTCATGTTTATACAGTCATACAACACAAGTTACTCATGTTGATACAGTCATACAACACAAGTTACTCATGTTGATACAGTCATACAACACAAGTTACTCATGTTTATACAGTCATACAACACAAGTTACTCATGTTGATACAGTCATACAACACAAGTTACTTATGTTGATACAGTCATACAACACAAGTTACTTATGTTGATACAGTCATACAACACAAGTTACTCATGTTTATACAGTCATACAACACAAGTTACTCATGTTGATACAGTCATACAACACAAGTTACTCATGTTGATACAGTCATACAACACAAGTTACTCATGTTGATACAGTCATACAACACAAGTTACTCATGTTGATACAGTCATACAACACAAGTTACTCATGTTGATACAGTCATACAACACAAGTTACTCATGTTGATACAGTCATACAACACAAGTTACTCATGTTGATACAGTCATACAACACAAGTTACTCATGTTGATACAGTCATACAACACAAGTTACTCATGTTGATACAGTCATACAACACAAGTTACTCATGTTGATACAGTCATACAACACAAGTTACTCATGTTGATACAGTCATACAACACAAGTTACTCATGTTGATACAGTCATACAACACAAGTTACTCATGTTGATACAGTCATACAACACAAGTTACTCATGTTGATACAGTCATACAACACAAGTTACTCATGTTGATACAGTCATACAACACAAGTTACTCATGTTGATACAGTCATACAACACAAGTTACTCATGTTGATACAGTCATACAACACAAGTTACTCATGTTGATACAGTCATACAACACAAGTTACTCATGTTGATACAGTCATACAACACAAGTTACTCATGTTGATACAGTCATACAACACAAGTTACTCATGTTGATACAGTCATACAACACAAGTTACTCATGTTGATACAGTCATACAACACAAGTTACTCATGTTGATACAGTCATACAACACAAGTTACTCATGTTGATACAGTCATACAACACAAGTTACTCATGTTGATACAGTCATACAACACAAGTTACTCATGTTGATACAGTCATACAACACAAGTTACTCATGTTGATACAGTCATACAACACAAGTTACTCATGTTGATACAGTCATACAACACAAGTTACTCATGTTGATACAGTCATACAACACAAGTTACTCATGTTGATACAGTCATACAACACAAGTTACTCATGTTGATACAGTCATACAACACAAGTTACTCATGTTGATACAGTCTTACAACACAAGTTACTCATGTTGATACAGTCTTACAACACCAGTTACTCATGTTGATACAGTAATTAAAATCCAAATACTTTTCATGACACTAACTTCAGATGCATTCTAATTCTATACAAATACACACAATTTTAATCGTCCTTTGCCTGAGGAGGGGCAAACTGGGTGACCGCCCTGGGTGACATATTTGGAAGTTTATATAAAATAGCATTTTTGAAATTATACGTGGATTTTAATTGTGTGTGTGTGGGGGAGGGGGGGGGAATATTCGAAGTTCCTGTGTGGCATTTAGTTAAGGTAATACACTGCAGATTAATGAACAGTTGGAATATTTAGAGCCAAAAATTCTTTTTTTTATATTAACAGTCATTAATCTTTCTTATTGGTACCTGTACAGCCAGTACAAAGATTAAACTAAACACAGAATTATAATAAATTATATTAACCTTTGTTGTTGGTACAGCCAGTACAAGACCATGCCAATGATATTTGCGATGACGTAGAGCAAACAAGACACCAGCGTCATAGAGGAGCCATCATCAGGAACGACAGAACTCTCTCTGTACATGCAAGAAAGCAATGTAATGCAAACCGTTCTATCAAGAAACGTTATAGCTTTCAACAGTGAATCTTTCCACTTTGCTATGAAATCACTGAAATCTATTGAGTTTGTGGTAAAGATATAAACAGTCCTCATAGTACTCAAATAGGCCTACACATAAAATAACAGTCACATTAACAGTAGGGCGGAAACTATTACATATAAAATAAAGCCTTTAAGATGACCGCAAATAGATCAACCGTAAGCCAACACTTCCAATGCTTAATATTAGAACTTATTGTATTACAATTGTAGTTTGCTGAAGTGATGACTTAAAGTCTAAGAGTTAAGATTTAGCTGACTGAACACTCACATTTTTTGATAACCGCCAATTGTCCCAAAAGTCTATCAAAAGGTTGAAGTCTTACGAGCCCATTCTATTGTACAGTATATACTTAACATGTCAATCAGAACTGGGTTTACAGTTCAAGCTGTTCACTATCACTTGGTCGTTGGCTCCCCCATGAACCATGCAAATCTAACGTGTTGTGTCATTTTTTTAAAAATATTTGTTATCATCTTCACCCCTCTCCCCTGCCCCACCCCCCATTATTAGCTTGACCCTCTCTTGAACCTTGGTCTTCTAACATAATATCAACAACTCAAAAAACATAACAAAATTGTACACAACGGCAACAATTCAAAAAACACGTGCTGTTAAATATTTGAACAAAAATGTCTTTGCTGAGACATGTTCCCGGTCTCATTACTTTACAGAGCGCCATGTCACGAAATTGGTGGAGCCACTTGTTAGTGTAGGTGGCTCGCTTGGTGATGGTGTGATTGCTGCTGTTGGTGTTGTCAGGGTTTGTAGATGATGTGGTGTGTACAAGGGGGTCGATGTTTTCAATTTATGTGTAGGTAAGTAGAACTATGGGTTGGTTGGTGTTGTCAGGTGGTTAAAGATTAGGCGTGTGTCTTGGTGGTTGAAAAGGGGGTGTTTGTTTGCTGTGGGTGGTGTTTGTCTTGGTGATTGAAAATGTTTGTGTGTTTTATTGTGGGTGTTGTTTGTCGTGGTGGTTAAAACATTTGTATGTGGATGTTATAAGAGTTGCTTGTCTTGGTGGTTGAAACGTTGGTGTGTGGATGTTGTGCGTGATGTTTGTCTTGGTGGTTGAAACGATCGTGTGTGGATGTTGTAGGAGTTGTTGTCTTGGTGGTTGAAACGTTGGTGTGTGGATGTTGTAAGAGTTGTTGTCTTGATGGTTGAAACGTTGGTGTGTGTTTGTGTGTGAGGTTTTTGTCTCGGAGGTTGAAACAGTTGTTGAGTGTTCCAGTGTGTGGTGTTCCAGCTATTGATGTAAAAAAAAAAAATTTAATAGACTACGAATACAGACAAAGGATGTAACATACAGACGGACTCACAAAGTCCAGTAACTCAAACACACATATTAGCCTGACGATTAAAATTCTGTCCCTTTAATTAAAAGCCGTGCTTTTTTTGTTCCTTAAAAGACGTTAGTATGACCTTGTAGGTTTAGTTTGGTTTGTTGGGTCGGCTACGTTAGTTGGGTCTTTTCAGTTGGTCGGGTACGTTAGTTGGGTCTTTTCAGTTGGTCGGGTACGTTAGTTGGGTCTTTTCAGTTGGTCGGGTACGTTAGTTGGGTCTTTTCAGTTGGTCGGGTACGTTAGTTGGGTCTTTTCAGTTGGTCGGGTACGTTAGTTGGGTCTTTTCAGTTGGTCGGGTACGTTAGTTGGGTCTTTTCAGTGGGTCGGTTTCCTTAGTTGGGTCTTTTCAGTTTGTCGGGTACGTTAGTTGGGTCTTTTCAGTTGGTCGGTTACGTTAGTTGGGTCTTTTCAGTTGGTCGGTTACGTTAGTTGGGTCTTTTCAGTTGGTCGGGTACGTTAGTTGGGTCTTTTCAGTGGGTCGGTTACGTTAGTTGGGTCTTTTCAGTTGGTCGGTTACGTTAGTTGGGTCTTTTCAGTGGGTCGGTTTCCTTATTTGGGTCTTTTCAGTTGGTCGGTTCGTTTTGTTGGATCTGTTCAGTTGGTTGAATTTTTTCAGTTTATTCCATCAAACCAAAATTTCCACCAACCCAACAACACCTTCCATCAACCCATCCAAGTCAAACACACCTTCCATCAACCCATCCAAGTCAAAAACACCTTCCATCAACCCATCCCACTCAACCCTACCTTCCATCAACCCATCCCACCTAACCTGATCTTCCATTAACCAATCAAAGTCAACCACACATTCCATCAACCCATCGAAGTCAACCACACCTTCAAACAACCCATCCCACCGAACCTGATCTTCCATTAACCAATCAAAGTCAACCACACATTCCATCAACCCATCCAAGTCAAACACACCTTCCATCAACCCATCCCACCCAACCTGATCTTCCATTCACCAATCAAAGTCAACCACACATTCCATCAACCCATCCAAGTCAAACACACCTTCCATCAACCCATCAAAGTCAAACACACCTTCCATCAACCCATCCCACCCAACCTGATCTTCCATTAACCAATCCAAGTCAAACACACCTTCCATCAAAACAGTTACACCACTTTGAATGATTAAATAGCCCTTTTGTATCGCTTGAAATGATTGAACATTACATGTGTATTGCTTGGAATGATTGAACACCCCGGGCGCATTGCTTGGAATGATTGAACAGCCCAGGTGTATTGCTTGGAATGATTGAATAGCCCAGGTGTATTGCTTGGAATGATTGAACAGCCCATGTGTATTGCTTGGAATGATTGAACAGCCCAGGTGTATTGCTTGGAATGATTGAACACCCCGGGCGCATTGCTTGGAATGATTGAACAGCTCAGGTGTATTGCTTGGAATGAGTGAGCAGCCCAGGTGTATTGCGTGGAATGATTGAACAGCTCGGGCGTATTACTTGAAATGTTGAGACAGCCCCTGAGCATTGCTTGGAATGATTTTTAAAGCCCATGTGTATTGCTTGGAATGATTGAATGGCCCGTGTGTCTTGCTTGGAATGATTGAAATATCCAGTTAGGTACAGCTAAATATCCCGTTTGTTACAGCTAAGTATTATGTTTGTTACAGGTAATTGGCCCATTTATTAAGCTTAATTCCCGATTGTTTCATCTATATATCATTTTTTTACAGCTTAATTTCCCGTTTGTTACAGTTAATTGGCCCATTTGTTAAGCTAAATATTACGTTTGCTGCAGCTGAATATCATGTTTTTACAGCTAAATGTCCCTTTTGTAACAGCTAGATATGCTGGTTACAGTTAAATTTCCCCTTTGTTACAGCTAAAGTCCCGATTGTTACAACTAAATGTCCCGTTTGTTACACATGAAGGGCGTGCTTAAAACAGATATTAGACATTATCCACATGCGTCTGACTCCTCAAAGGTACCCCAAAGAATTATTTTATTGATGACCGTTTCATCTTGGGGACCTCTGTGACCTACTTTTAATAGTATAGCACGTGCCGCAGGCCCAAAGATTTCTGATCAGAGCTGTTTCTCACAAAACTTCAATTTGATTCTGTCTTTCCGAGTCGATAGTTTCAGGAAAAATCTATCACATTTTAATATCACAAATCTTTCTCTCCTCAACATCTTCATTGAACAGCTCACTATCTCTCATTCTCCTCATTGAAAATCCCATTAAATGTGCATACCACATCTTGTCATTGACAAGTTCACTAGATTTCCATCTAGAAACATCTCACTGAGAAGATTATTAGTCACACACTTATTTATAGTTCGTCTGTCCAAATCGGCCATGACCCTTTTAATCATCGTATTTTTGCTAGTTCAGACTTTGGCTGTGGGTGCGCAGATGGCTGATGAAACCGACTCTGGCACGAAATGTTCTTGTGCAGTAAGGAGGGGGGGGGGATTGATAGGACATCTCCAGGTGCAGAGTTAACACAGACTTTTCAGTGCATTTATTGTGTGATCTGCAGCCACGGTTCTGTTGGCTTTATTTGACACAATTAACCTCCAATGGCTGCTGCACAAATGAATGAAAGAATCACTAGCACTTAAAGTCAGAGACAACAACTTTACAACTAATAATTTTTCAAAGAATTGAGAGAGAGAGAGAGAGAGAGAGAGAGAGAGAGAGAGTTGATAGATATATTTTAATCATGCTCCGACCCCCCACCCCACACGCTCACCCCCATGTCCACCGCTCAGTGGCGTAGCTAGGGTTGGTGTCATCCGGTTCGGTAAACTCATGGTGTCACACACCCCCCCTCCCCATGACTTCCACGATGGATTTCTTCTCCTTATAATAAGTCCACAGTATACACTGACGAGAACAAAAACAAATTAATAAAGATCAGGATGAAATGTGTTTAAGAACTGTAACAATGTTAAGTTATAGTTATTTTTACAATAAATTTACTTTATTAAAAAATGTCCTTTCCTGGTTTGCAATGCTGCAAACCTGTCAATTACTTGATCAAAATCAATATCCTTCACCGCATCATTTTTTATTGATGGGAGAATCAGATCAGAAAGCCTTGAAAGCCATGGTGTATCGTAAATAGTTCTTGAAAAGTCTTCGTTTTGAAAAGCTCTGCTAATAAAAAGCCACACGCACCTATCGTAAGAAAGAATTAAAGGCTTAGCGAGAGTATTGGAAGAGATTCTAGGAAGAACCATTCAGCTATTAATTTTAAAACATCAAATATTTACCAGTCTTTGTGAAATTCAATATTAGTTGCCTTTGGGTGTCTTCTAAGCCTTGAAATTTATTTTAAAGGTTCATCTTCTGATAACGCATCATAGAAATAGATAAATTTTGGAACGGACTCAAAGGCTCTTCTTCACTTGCTGATAGTAGAATCTTGGATTGAATAGGCCGTAACATAATTTATCTGCTACTTCATTGATCGCTGATGAAAGCGATTAATACAGTCCAGCACCTCCCTACTTTTTTTCCAGCAGAGAGAGTCTTTCATCTATTAATTGTTCTCCTTCCATTCACTTTTTAACCTTTATCTTCTCTCTATCAAAATCCAAATTGGTGTGATTTTAACAGTGTCTTTTCAATAGCATGTTCCACCAAGTGACAGCGCTTCTCGTACAGAATCAATCTTAAGGTCTCTAGGCTGGTCACCACTTAGCCTTTCGTCTGTAAATACTGCTGTGTAAGATTAACTTCCTCAAGTAGATCAGCCCAAATGTCAAGGTAGCAGTTAAAAACGTGAAACCATAGACAGTATGTAAAAGACCTTGTGCTGTACCTCTTGTGTCCAAATTTTCAAGATGAAAACATGTAGCTTCAATCGCCGTCACACATTCATCAAACTCATCTTTCACTGTTTTTAACAGATGGATGGTGAGCATTCTAACGTGTTGTTTACAATATTTTCATTGACACTCTAGAGTGTTAAATTAAAACATTCCATCGATGATTGGAAGCAGAAAAGAAGGAAAATATTCTTTCAAGATTAC
The DNA here is from genome assembly GCA_964033795.1 of Lymnaea stagnalis. Taxonomy (NCBI): domain Eukaryota; kingdom Metazoa; phylum Mollusca; class Gastropoda; family Lymnaeidae; genus Lymnaea; species Lymnaea stagnalis. The sequence continues at coordinate 182,689 of CAXITT010000839.1, read as the reverse complement.
CGAAAAATGAAATACATGCAGCATTTTCGGCAAAAAAGACTTGACCACACAAGTTAAGCAATGAGCCCACAAAAGAGTGTTGACCACACAAGTTAAGCAATGAGCCCACAAAAGAGTGTTGACCACACAAGTTAAGCAATGAGCCCACAAAAGAGTGTTGACCACACAAGTGAAGCAATGAGCCCACAAAAGAGTGTTGACCACACAAGTGAAGCAATGAGCCCACAAAAGAGTGTTGACCACACAAGTGAAGCAATGAGCCCACAAAAGAGTGTTGACCACACAAGTGAAGCAATGAGCCCACACATCCATTAAAAATCGTTTTCTTATTACCGGGTATTTCGAGTCAGAATGACCTGAGCATCTCCACGGACCCCATATATTGTGAGAGCATTATCGTAACCGTGAGCTCTGCACATTGTTATGTCTTGTCCATCACGTTTTAGATTTGTAAGAATGTAAGAACTGAGGTCATCAGCTTTTTCCCCCTTTAAAGGGAAAATGCAAAAAAAACAATTCTCTCACTTCAACTTTCACATTGTGGATTTTCATATATCTGATCACTTCAGACATTTGGTCACTGTTTGATCTATCAGGTGTACGTTCGAACATAATTCCAAAATACCTCGCAGCTCTTATATCCATCATAAGAATTTCCTTCACATGATCTGCAAGGACATTTATAAATTAATTTTGATTTTCTGGTGAAAAGTAAGTTGCGTATGCTTTTACTGTATGTGTACTTCTCTTTAGTCTCATGTGGTGCTCTGTTAGCACTGGGTCATAATTAGAAAGCATCTCAACCATTTCAAGAAAGTTTCCTCTATTCAATGAACATTCATCTTCGTTGTGACCACAAAGTCCCAGATTTTGCTTTGCAAGAAACAATCTGATTGATATCGAGCAACCTGTGTAGGATATCCCTCCACTTCTTCTTCTCGCGTTCCATCACAGCAATAGTTTCGGCATCAATTGTTTTGTGCAGTCTTGTAAGTCATGCTGCCATTTGGATTGATTAGTCTTGTAAGTCATGCTGCCATTTGGATTGTGTAGTCTTGTAAGTCATGCTGCCATTTGGATTGTTTAGTCTTGTAAGTCATGCTGCAATTTGGATTGTGTAGTCTTGTAAGTCATGCTGCCATTTGGATTGTGCAGTCTTGTAAGTCATGCTGCCATTTGGATTGTTTAGTCTTGTAAGTCATGCTGCCATTTGGATTGTGCAGTCTTGTAAGTCATGCTGCCATTTGGATTGTGCAGTCTTGTAAGTCATGCTGCCATTTGGATTGTGCAGTCTTGTAAGTCATGCTGCCATTTGGATTGTGCAGTCTTGTAAGTCATGCTGCCATTTGGATTGTGCAGTCTTGTAAGTCATGCTGCCATTTGGATTGTGCAGTCTTGTAAGTCATGCTGCCATTTGGATTGTGCAGTCTTGTAAGTCATGCTGCCATTTGGATTGTGCAGTCTTGTAAGTCATGCTGCCATTTGGATTGTGCAGTCTTGTAAGTCATGCTGCCATTTGGATTGTGCAGTCTTGTAAGTCATGCTGCCATTTGGATTGTGCAGTCTTGTAAGTCATGCTGCCATTTGGATTGTGCAGTCTTGTAAGTCATGCTGCCATTTGGATTGTGCAGTCTTGTAAGTCATGCTGCCATTTGGATTGTGCAGTCTTGTAAGTCATGCTGCCATTTGGATTGTGCAGTCTTGTAAGTCATGCTGCCATTTGGATTGTGCAGTCTTGTAAGTCATGCTGCCATTTGGATTGTGCAGTCTTGTAAGTCATGCTGCCATTTGGATTGTGCAGTCTTGTAAGTCATGCTGCCATTTGGATTGTGCAGTCTTGTAAGTCATGCTGCCATTTGGATTGTGCAGTCTTGTAAGTCATGCTGCCATTTGGATTGTGCAGTCTTGTAAGTCATGCTGCCATTTGGATTGTGCAGTCTTGTAAGTCATGCTGCCATTTGGATTGTGCAGTCTTGTAAGTCATGCTGCCATTTGGATTGTGCAGTCTTGTAAGTCATGCTGCCATTTGGATTGTGCAGTCTTGTAAGTCATGCTGCCATTTGGATTGTGCAGTCTTGTAAGTCATGCTGCCATTTGGATTGTGCAGTCTTGTAAGTCATGCTGCCATTTGGATTGTGCAGTCTTGTAAGTCATGCTGCCATTTGGATTGTGCAGTCTTGTAAGTCATGCTGCCATTTGGATTGTGCAGTCTTGTAAGTCATGCTGCCATTTGGATTGTGCAGTCTTGTAAGTCATGCTGCCATTTGGATTGTGTAGTCTTGTAAGTCATGCTGCCATTTGGATTGTGTAGTCTTGTAAGTCATGCTGCCATTTGGATTGTTTAGTCTTGTAAGTCATGCTGCCATTTGGATTGTGCAGTCTTGTAAGTCATGCTGCCATTTGGATTGTGCAGTCTTGTAAGTCATGCTGCCATTTGGATTGTGCAGTCTTGTAAGTCATGCTGCCATTTGGATTGTTTAGTCTTGTAAGTCATGCTGCCATTTGGATTGTGTAGTCTTGTAAGTCACGCTGCCATTTGGATTGTGCAGTCTTGTAAGTCATGCTGCCATTTGGATTGTGCAGTCTTGTAAGTCATGCTGCCATTTGAATTGTGTAGTCTTGTAAGTCATGCTGCCATTTGGATTGTTTAGTCTTGTAAGTCATGCTGCCATTTGGATTGTTTAGTCTTGTAAGCCATGCTGCCATTTGGATTGTTTAGTCTTGTAAGTCATGCTGCCATTTGGATTGTGCAGTCTTGTAAGTCATGCTGCCATTTGGATTGTGCAGTCTTGTAAGTCATGCTGCCATTTGGATTGTGCAGTCTTGTAAGTCATGCTGCCATTTGGATTGTGCAGTCTTGTAAGTCATGCTGCCATTTGGATTGTGCAGTCTTGTAAGTCATGCTGCCATTTGGATTGTGCAGTCTTGTAAGTCATGCTGCCATTTGGATTGTGCAGTCTTGTAAGTCATGCTGCCATTTGGATTGTGCAGTCTTGTAAGTCATGCTGCCATTTGGATTGTGCAGTCTTGTAAGTCATGCTGCCATTTGGATTGTGCAGTCTTGTAAGTCATGCTGCCATTTGGATTGTGCAGTCTTGTAAGTCATGCTGCCATTTGGATTGTGCAGTCTTGTAAGTCATGCTGCCATTTGGATTGTGCAGTCTTGTAAGTCATGCTGCCATTTGGATTGTGCAGTCTTGTAAGTCATGCTGCCATTTGGATTGTGCAGTCTTGTAAGTCATGCTGCCATTTGGATTGTGCAGTCTTGTAAGTCATGCTGCCATTTGGATTGTGCAGTCTTGTAAGTCATGCTGCCATTTGGATTGTGCAGTCTTGTAAGTCATGCTGCCATTTGGATTGTGCAGTCTTGTAAGTCATGCTGCCATTTGGATTGTGCAGTCTTGTAAGTCATGCTGCCATTTGGATTGTGCAGTCTTGTAAGTCATGCTGCCATTTGGATTGTGCAGTCTTGTAAGTCATGCTGCCATTTGGATTGTGCAGTCTTGTAAGTCATGCTGCCATTTGGATTGTGCAGTCTTGTAAGTCATGCTGCCATTTGGATTGTGCAGTCTTGTAAGTCATGCTGCCATTTGGATTGTGCAGTCTTGTAAGTCATGCTGCCATTTGGATTGTGCAGTCTTGTAAGTCATGCTGCCATTTGGATTGTGCAGTCTTGTAAGTCATGCTGCCATTTGGATTATGTAGTCTTGTAAGTCATGCTGCCATTTGGATTGTTTAGTCTTGTACGTTATGCTGCCATTTGGATTGTGCAGTCTTGTAAGTCATGCTGCCATTTGGATTGTGCAGTCTTGTAAGTCATGCTGCCATTTGGAATGTTTAGTCTTGTAAGTCATGCTGCCATTTGGATTGTTTAGTCTTGTAAGTCATGCTGCCATTTGGATTGTGCAGTATTGTAAGTCATGCTGCCATTTGGATTGTGTAGTCTTGTAAGTCATGCTGCCATTTGGATTGTTTAGTCTTGTAAGTCATGCTGCCATTTGGATTGTTTAGTCTTGTAAGCCATGCTGCCATTTGGATTGTTTAGTCTTGTAAGTCATGCTGCCATTTGGATTGTTTAGTCTTGTAAGTCATGCTGCCATTTGGATTGTTTAGTCTTGTAAGTCATGCTGCCATTTGGATTGTGTAGTCTTGTAAGTCATGCTGCCATTTGGATTGTGCAGTCTTGTAAGTCATGCTGCCATTTGGATTGT
>CAXITT010000839.1:160198-177608 GCA_964033795.1 Lymnaea stagnalis | reverse complement strand
ATGATCTGTTAGACCGAGCGGTGTATGATCTGTTAGACCGAGCGGTGTATGATCTGTTAGACCGAGCGGTGTATGATCTAACGAGACCGAGCGGTGTATGATCTGTTAGACCGAGCGGTGTATGATCTGTTAGACCGAGCACTGTATGATCTGTTAGACCGAGCAGTGTATGATCTGTTAGACCGAGAGGTGTATGATCTGTTAGACCGAGCGGTGTATGATCTGTTAGACCGAGCGGTGTATGATCTGTTAGACCGAGCAGTGTATGATCTGTTAGAACGAGCAGTGTATGATCTGTTAGACCGAGCACTGTATGATCTGTTAGACCGAGCGGTGTATGATCTGTTAGACCGAGAGGTGTATGATCTGTTAGACCGAGCGGTGTATGATCTGTTAGACCGAGCAGTGTATGATCTGTTAGACCGAGCAGTGCATGATCTGTTAGAACGAGCGGTGCATGATCTGTTAGACCGAGCGGTGCATGATCTGTTAGACCGAGCGGTGTATGATCTGTTAGACCGAGCGGTGTATGATCTGTTAGACCGAGCGGTGTATGATCTGTTAGACCGAGCGGTGTATGATCTGTTAGACCGAGCGGTGTATGATCTGTTAGACCGAGCGGTGTATGATCTGTTAGACCGAGCGGTGTATGATCTGTTAGACCGAGCGGTGTATGATCTGTTAGACCGAGCGGTGTATGATCTGTTAGACCGAGCGGTGTATGATCTGTTAGACCGAGCAGTGTATGATCTGTTAGACCGAGCAGTGTATGATCTGTTAGACCGAGCGGTGTCTCGTTCGTCACAATGCGATGGAGTGGGCTTCGGAGGACGAAATCCACATGGCCTGGGATTATTCTTCAACAGCAAATCGCCTCTCTCAACGTCGCTGGATAACCCAAGGGAACATCATTGGATGATACAGCTTGGCACCAGTGACGTCGCAGGAATTGTATCAATGTGATCCGCCTATCTCCGGGTGGGTTTGATTTCAGAGTTTCCTTCTCTTAGATGGGTTGCCATCCACCCGGGGTGCTGGTGTTGGTTTTGCTTGACTGGGCTCTGGATGGAATTGAACTCCAGACCACCAACTTGAGATTTGCTCAGTTTAGACCACTCAGCCACCCAGTAAGTTGACAGTTAAACGGTCCACCTCGGGTATATTGGTCAGTAAATTGACAGTTAAACGGTCCAAGTCGGGTATATTGGTCAGTAAATTGACAGTTAAACGGTCCAAGTCGGGTATAATGGTCAGTAAATTGACAGTTAAACGGTCCACGTCGTGTATATTGGTCAGTAAATTGACAGTTAAACGGTCCATGTCATGTATATTGGTCAGTAAGTTGACAGTTAAACGGTCCAGGTCGGGTATATTCATAAAAACTGTCTATCCATAGGTTTATCTTTGACTAAAAACTAGAACCACTGTTTCTATCATTTCAGACCGTCCAAGAATATCTAACTCTACTACTCGTGTCTCCAAAACCTGTGTCGTTATATTTCCCGTAATGTGACTATCAAATAAACTCTTACTAGGTACGCGTACCACGGTCATTGAATTGCTACTTGATAAACAACACCATTCCCCCGACCAGATCCTATATTCTCTTCCCTGTACTGCCTTAAACTCGGCGGATGTCAGGTCAACTCCTCCCTCATCTCTTGGACTTAAGTCCGGTGCCAACGACCATCGTTTCCATTCTCAGCCCTGCTCATTTGTGACATAATATGCAAAAAAATTTTTTTTTTTTATATAAACTATTTTATTTTCATAGGGACAAGAAGCTCGTTTTCTTTATCACGCTCTTACTCGTTTTCTCTCCTGCTTTCTCGCTATCCTTCTATATCTCTCTTTCATCGAATCTCTCTATCTCTCTTTTTCATTGAATCTTTCTCTCTCCCTCTCTTATTAACTCACAAGCTTTTTATCCAATCGTGTTTTGCTCATCCTCTCTCGTGTTCTCTCTCGTTTCCCTCCACACTCTCTCTCTCTCTCACTTGAGGAATGGCGTTTTACTTTGGGGTCATTGGGCCACTTGAGAACAGGCCTTTCACTTTGGGTCATTGGGCCACTTGAGGAATGGCGTTTTACTTTGGGGTCATTGGGCCACTTGAGAACAGGCCTTTCACTTTGGGGTCATTGGGCCACTTGAGGACAGGCCTTTCACTTTGGGGTCATTAGGCCACTTCATGACAGGCCTTTCACTTTGGTGTCATGGGGTCACTTGAGGACAGGCCTTTCACTTTGGGGTCATTGGGCCACTTGAGGACATGCCTTTCACTTTGGGGTCATTGGGCCACCTGAGGGCAGGCCTTTCACTTTGGGGTCATTGGTCCACTTCAGGACAGGCCTTTCACTTTGGGGTCATTGGGCCACTTGAGAAGAGGCCCTTCACTTTGGAATCGTTGCACCAGTTGAGGACAGGCCTTTAACTTTGGGGTCATTGGGCCACTTGAGGAAATGCCTTTTACTTTTGGGTCATTGGGCCAGTTAAGGACAGGCCTTTCACTTTGAGGTAATTGGGCCACTTGCGGACAGGCCTTTCACATGGGGGTCATTGGGCCACTTGAGAACAGTTCGTTCACTTTGGGATCGTTGCACCAGTTGAGGACATGCCTTTCACTTTGGGGGTCATTGGGCCACTTGAGGAAAGGCCTTTTACTTTGAGGTCATTGCGCCAGTTAAGGACAGTCCTTTCACTTTGAGGTAAGGTAATTGGGCCACTTGAGGACAGGCATTTCACTTTGGGACATTTGGTCAGTTAAGGACAGGCCTTTCATGTTGGGGTCATTGGGCCACTTGGGGACAGGCCTTTCACTTTGGTAGGGTAGGCCAAACATTTAACCATTTAAAAACACAATTCATCTAAATTATTTCTCTGGCGTAGAAATCAGCCGTCAATGAACTCCTTTAGTGACAATAAGTTTTTAATTAGTGATCATTTAGATTTGGTAATTTAATGTTATGTGCATATAAAAATTGTAATTTAGGGGCGCAAAAAATGCCTAGGGTAGGCATAGCATATAGAGCAGAACAATACTTCTTAAAACGTTTAATGATGTTAGAAACGTAAAGATCACTACATAGATACCGTACTTCTTTTTAAAATGAAGAATTCTTTTGAATTTTTGGAGCAGCAGGTGGAAATTATCGCAAAGTGCCTGCCATTATTATCTCGATAACATCGGGTCATATATTCTAGTAATTTAATATTTTATTAAACCTATCAAGTGTTACAAAAACCCGAGCACCTCGCTTCTTTTGACTTCTGGAAGTCATTGTAGTGGGTGGAGGTACGATAAATAGGTGCACTATATTTTTGGTTACATTTAACTGGCCGGGTGCCACATGATTCAGGTGGGTGCCACACGATTGAGATGGGTGTCACATGATTGAGGTGGGTGCCAAAGATTGAGGTGGGTGCCACATAATTGGGGTGGGTGCCACATGATATAGGTGGTTGCTATGTGTTTGAGGTGGGTGCCAAATGATTGAGGTGGGTGGCAAAGATTGAGGTTGGTGCCACATGATCAAGGTTGGTGCTATGTGTTTGAGGTGGGTGCCACATGATTGAGGTGGGTGGCAAAGATTGAGGTTGGTGCCACATGATGGAGGGGGGTGCTATGTGTTTGAGTTTGGTGCCACATGATAAAGGTGGGTGCTATGTGTTTGAGGTGGGTGCCACATGATTAAGCGCAAAAACAGGAAGGGGATGTGGTTATTAAAAAAAAGTCCACCATACCAGACAGTTTGAGAACTCCTGAAACCATTATTTCAAGGTCCAGCCCCAAATGCCCATCGGTCAGTGTGTCAGATTCCATCTCAACATGTCCCTGAAATCCGTGACGTTATGTTCGTCTAGTCAGACTCAGTGGGAGCTGGTATCATCAGTTTAGAACGTGCACAGGAAGGGAACCAACCAGACATCTTACCAGTGGGAGCTGGTCTCATCAGTTTAGAACGTGCACAGGAAGGGAACCAACCAGACATCTTACCAGTGGGAGCTGGTCTCATCAGTTTAGAAAGTGCACAGGAAGGGAACCAACCAGACATCTGACGGTATTGACGTGTACAAAGGAACACACCTTCCAGTTGTCACATGTACAATGTGACAATGTGACATGTAAAATGTTACAATCTGACATGTACAATGTGACAATCTTACAAATACAATATCGACAATGTGACATGTACAATATGACATCTGATATGTACACTATGACAATCCCACGTGAAAATTTAAAATTCTTACTTTTCAGTTGATGCTTCAGTCATCTGTGTACCAGATTCCGCTTCGGTCTCACTCCACCGCTGAATGCTCTGTGCGTCCCGTTATTGGTGACTCTTTGCAAACTGCGAGAGTCACTTTTCTTTCTTTCACTTCAAGAGTCCCTGTTCTTTCTTTCACTCCGAGAGTCCCTGTTCTTTCTTTCACTCCGAGAGTCACTGTTCTTTCTTTCACCCCGAGAGTCCCCGTTCTTTCTTTTACTCCAAGAGTCACTGTTCTTTCTTTTACTCCAAGAGTCCCTTTACTTTGTTTCACTCCGAGAGTCCGTGCTCCGCTCCCTCCATCACTACACACATCGGGTTCTGCTGAACAGAGAAAAAGTCATGAAACCAACGTCTCTGCTAATTGGCTTCTTGTCATTGATGGTCAGGGGCATTGCTGGATTGTATGGTCGCGGGCGTATCTAATGCGTGATTGGGATTGGGTAGTCAATAATCGGGGACGTAGCTAAATTTAATTAGCTCAAAATGGAAGCCTCGATGTCATTTCAAGACGGCCCGCTAGTTTAATCTGGCCCACCTCCAATTTTTACGTCCAGCAACCTAAGTGGAATAACACATTTACAAATGTCAAACAATGGACCATTTAGTCAACTAAATATTTTGGTTTTTCATCTCTTTTTTTTTTATGGTGACAGACCCCCTGCTCTAGACCCATATGATGATGAATCCATAAATCTGTTTAGGCCGGTTTTTAGTCTAAACTAGGGTTAGGATTTATGTTCAAAATCCCAACCATTAGACCACTGACACACGTGGCAATTACCATGTGCCATCTCTAAAAATGTGCAATGGCGTCACTGGTGTTATTGGCACCAAGTGTGGTCAACTCACAGCGTCAACATTCCCTCCAGACTTCCCCAGGGTCCTACTCCGAATCTGCCTGTTATTAATTACACTCTGTTATGGTGACAACCTGAACTAATGTATCTTCTCTTGATGAAACTTAGTGTATGGTGACACACTATTACGGGGGACACCCTGTTCTGGTGACACACTATTACGGGGAACACCTTGTTAAAGTGACACACTATTACGGGGAACACCTTGTTCTGGTGACACACTATTACGGGAACACCTTGTTAAGGTGAGACACTATTACCGGGAACACCTTGTTATGGTGACACTATTACGGGGAACACCTTGTTAAGGTGACACACTATTACGGGGAAAACCTTGTTATGGTGACACACTATTACGGGGGACACCATGTTATGGTGACACACTAATACGGGGAACACCTTGTTATGGTGACACACTATTAAGCGAACACCTTGTTATGGTGACACACTATTAAGCGAACACCTTGTTATGGTGACACACTAATACGGGGAACACCATGTTATGGTGACACACTATTACGGGGAACACCTTGTTATGGTGACACACTATTACGGGGGAGACCGTGTTATGGTGACACACTTTTACGGGGGTGACCGTGGTATGGTGACACACTATTAAGGGAACACCTTGTTATGGTGACACACTAGTATGGGGGACACCCTGTTCTGGTGACACTATTACAAGGGAAACACCTGTTATGGTGACACACTATTACGGGGGACACCCTGTTATGGTGAAACATTATTACGTGAACACCTTGTTAAGGTGACACACTATTACGGGGGACACCTTGTTCTGGTGACACACTATTACGGGGGACACCTTGTTCTGGTGACACACTATTACGGGGGACACCTTGTTCTGGTGACACACTATTACGGGGGACACCTTGTTCTGGTGACACACTATTACGGAGGACACCTTGTTCTGGTGACACACTATTACGGGGGACACCTTGTTCTGGTGACACACTATTACGGGGGACACCTTGTTCTGGTGACACACTATTACGGGGGGACACCTTGTTCTGGTAGATTTCTGCTCTTGCACTCAAAGGTGATGGTTTCTGAAATCATCTCTATGATTTAAAAAAACGTACTCTATAAAATTTACTTTTTACGAGTTTGGTCTCGACCCCCCCCCCCCGGCCTCCTTGGAAAGTTGTTACCCTTCCCGCCCGCTAATGATGCTAACAGACAGTACGATGTCCCTGTTTGACCAGNTTACGGGGGACACCTTGTTCTGGTGACACACTATTACGGGGGACACCTTGTTCTGGTGACACACTATTACGGGGGGACACCTTGTTCTGGTAGATTTCTGCTCTTGCACTCAAAGGTGATGGTTTCTGAAATCATCTCTATGCTTTAAAAAAACGTACTCTATAAAATTTACTTTTTACGAGTTTGGTCTCGACCCCCCCCCGGCCTCCTTGGAAAGTTGTTACCCTTCCCGCCCGCTAATGATGCTAACAGACAGTACGATGTCCCTGTTTGACCAGAGGTCATGTGCTAACCAATGACAGATATTCCAATCAAGGGTGCGTTGAAAGGTTTGAGATCACTTGGCAAGGAATCGATTTGACAGGTGCACAATTGGTGGGTGATATCATTGTTAACGGGTGCACACATTGGTGGGTGATATCATTGTTAACAGGTGCACACATTGGTGGGTGATATCATTGTTAACAGGTGCACACATTGGTGGGTGATATCATTGTTGACAGGTGCACAGATTGGTGGGTGAAATCATTGTTAACATGTGCACACATTGGTGGGTGATATCATTGTTGACAGGTGCACACATTGGTGGGTGATATCATTGTTAACATGTGCACACATTGGTGGGTGATATCATTGTTGACAGGTGCACACATTGGTGGGTGATATCATTGTTGACAGGTGCACAATTGGTGGGTGATATCATTGTTGACAGGTGCACACATTGGTGGGTGATATCATTTTTAACAGGTGCACACATTGGCGGGTGATATCATTGTTAACAGGTGCACACATTGGTGGGTGATATCATTGTTAACATGTGCACACATTGGTGGGTGATATCATCATTAACATGTGCACACATTGGTGGGTGATATCATTGTTAACATGTGCACACATTGGTAGTTGATATCATTGTTAACATGTGCACACATTGGTGGGTGATATCATTGTTAACAGGTGCACACATTGGTGGGTGATATCATTGTTAACAGGTGCACACATTGGTGGGTGATATCATTGTCAACAGGTGCAAACATTGGTGGGTGATATCATTGTTGACGAGAGCACACATTGGTGGGTGATATCATTGTTAACATGTGCACACATTGGTGGGTGATATCATTGTTAACATGTGCACACATTGGTGGGTGATATCATTGTTAACATGTGCACACATTGGTGGGTGATATCATTGTTGACGGGTGCACAAATTGGTGGGTGATATCATTGTTAACATGTGCACACATTGGTGGGTGATATCATTGTTAACATGTGCACACATTTGCGGGTGATATCATTGTTAACAGGTGCACACATTGGTGGGTGATATCATTGTTAACATGTGCACACATTGGTGGGTGATATCATTGTTAACATGTGCACACATTGGTGGGTGATATCATTGTTAACATGTGCACACATTGGTGGGTGATATCATTGTTAACAGGTGCACACATTTGCGTGTGATATCATTGTTAACAGGTGCACACATTGGCGGGTGATATCATTGTTAACAGGTGCACACATTGGTGGGTGATATCATTGTTAACATGTGCACACATTGGTGGTTGATATCATTGTTAACATGTGCACACATTGGTGGTTGATATCATTGTTAACATGTGCACAAATTGGTGGGTGATATCATTGTTAACAGGTGCACACATTGGTGGGTGATATCATTGTTAACAGGTGCACACATTGGTGGGTGATATCATTGTCAACAGGTGCAAACATTGGTGGGTGATATCATTGTTGACGGGAGCACACATTGGTGGGTGATATCATTGTTAACATGTGCACACATTGATGGGTGATATCATTGTTAACATGTGCACACATTGGTGGGTGATATCATTGTTAACATGTGCACACATTGGTGGGTGCTATCATTGTTGACGGGTGCACAAATTGGTGGGTGATATCATTGTTAACATGTGCACACATTGGTGGGTGATATCATTGTTAACATGTGCACACATTTGCGGGTGATATCATTGTTAACAGGTGCATACATTGGCGGGTGATATCATTGTTAACAGGTGCACACATTGGTGTGTGATATCATTGTTAACAGGTGCACACATTGGCGGGTGATATCATTGTTAACATGTGCACACTTTGGTGGGTGATATAATTGTTAACAGGTGCATACATTGGCGGGTGATATCATTGTTAACATGTGCACACATTGGTGGGTGATATCATTGTTAACATGTGCACACATTGATGGGTGATATCATTGTTAACAGGTGCACACATTGGCGGGTGATAGCATTGTTAACATGTGCACACATTGGTGGGTGATATCATTGTTAACAGGTGCAAACATTGGTGGGTTATATCATTGTTAACATGTGCACACATTGGTGGGTGATATCATTGTTAACATGTGCACACATTGACTGGTGATATCATTGTTAACAGGTGCACACATTGGCGGGTGATATCATTGTTAACAGGTGCACACATTGGTGGGTGATATCATTGTTAACATGTGCACACATTGGTGGGTGATATCATTGTTAACATGTGCACACATTGGTGGGTGATATCATTGTTAACATGTGCACACATTGGTGGGTGATATCATTGTTAACATGTGCACACATTGGTGGGTGATATCATTGTTGACGGGTGCACAAATTGGTGGGTGATATCATTGTTAACATGTGCACACATTGGTGGGTGATATCATTGTTAACATGTGCACACATTTGCGGGTGATATCATTGTTAACAGGTGCATACATTGGCGGGTGATATCATTGTTAACAGGTGCACACATTGGTGTGTGATATCATTGTTAACAGGTGCACACATTGGCGGGTGATATCATTGTTAACATGTGCACACTTTGGTGGGTGATATAATTGTTAACAGGTGCATACATTGGCGGGTGATATCATTGTTAACATGTGCACACATTGGTGGGTGATATCATTGTTAACATGTGCACACATTGATGGGTGATATCATTGTTAACAGGTGCACACATTGGCGGGTGATAGCATTGTTAACATGTGCACACATTGGTGGGTGATATCATTGTTAACAGGTGCAAACATTGGTGGGTTATATCATTGTTAACATGTGCACACATTGGTGGGTGATATCATTGTTAACATGTGCACACATTGACTGGTGATATCATTGTTAACAGTTGCACACATTGGCGGGTGATATCATTGTTAACAGGTGCACACATTGGTGGGTGATATCATTGTTAACATGTGCACACATTGGTGGTTGATATCATTGTTAACATGTGCACACATTGGTGGGTGATATCATTGTTAACAGGTGCACACATTGGTGGGTGATATCATTGTTAACAGGTGCACACATTGGTGGGTGATATCATGTTTAACATGTGCACACATTTGCGTGTGATATCATTGTTAACAGTTGCACACATTGGCGGGTGATATCATTGTTAACATGTGCACACATTGGTGGTTGATATCATTGTTAACATGTGCACACATTGGTGGGTGATATCATTGTTAACATTTGCACACATTGGTGGGTGATATCATTGTTAACATGTGCACACATTGGTGGGTGATATCATTGTTAACATGTGCACACATTGGTATGTGATATCATTGTTAACATGTGCACACTTTGGCGGGTGATATCATTGTTAACAGGTGCACACATTTGCGGGTGATATCATTGTTAACATGTGCACACATTGGTGGGTGATATCATTGTTAACATGTGCCCACATTGGTGGGTGATATCATTGTTGACAGGTGCGCACATTGGCAGGTGATATTTTTTAACAGGTGGACACATTGTGAGGTGATATCATTGTTATCATGTGCTCACATTGGCGTGGAATATCATTGTTAACAGGTGCACACATTGAAAGGTTATATCATTGTTAACAGGTTCACACATTGACAGATGATATCATTGTTAACAGGTCACACATTGGCGAGTTATATCATTGTTAACAGGTCACACATTGGCAGGTGATATCATTGTTGACAGGTGCACACATTGGCGGGTGATATCATCTTTAAAAGGTGCACACATTGGCAGGTGATATCATTGTTGACAGGTGGACACATGGGCGGGTGATTGTATTGCCAGTCGAGCCACTTTTAGTATACCTGACCGCACCATAGTAATGATCGTATTATCCCTATTTGTTCTAGTGTGTGCTCCAGTGTGGTAGTTAAATGTTTACATCTGACATTTTTACTAATATGTACACAGATATTTTATTGCAGGTCATGCATGTCACTTAGCAGTTGTTGATTACATTGGTTAAGACTTTGACCCAATCGGTAAGTGAATGGAGTTAATCGACCTTCACCTTTTAATAAACGATTGAAGACTTAGGTTGTAAACATCGGAGGCTTAAATGCCTCATCGATTTATTTGGTCGTTGGGCACACATTTTGGTGACGCTGTTGGTGGCTGATGACGAAGGCTGTTTACAAGCCTCGGCAGTTAATGAAGCATGTCATAGCCATCCAGTGCTGGCTTTAGGTATAGGCTATAAAGGTGGCAGTTAATGAAGCATGTCATAGCCATCCAATGCTGGCTTTAGGTAAAGGCTATAAAGGTGGCAGTTAATGAAGCATGTCATAGCCATCCAGTGCTGGCTTTAGGTAAAGGCTATAAAGGTGGCAGTTAATGAAGCATGTCATAGCCATCCAGTGCTGGCTTTAGGTAAAGGCTATAAAGGTGGCAGTTAATGAAGCATGTCATAGCCATCCAGTGCTGGCTTTAGGTAAAGGCTATAAAGGTGGCAGTTAATGAAGCATGTCATAGCCATCCAGTGCTGGCTTTATGTAAAGGCTATAAAGGTGGCAGTTAATGAAGCATGTCATAGCCATCCAGTGCTGGCTTTAGGTAAAGGCTATAAAGGTGGCAGTTAATGAAGCATGTCATATCCATCCAGTGCTGGCTTTAGGTAAAGGCTATAAAGGTGGCAGTTAATGAAGCATGTCATATCCATCCAGTGCTGGCTTTAGGTAAAGGCTATAAAGGTGGCAGTTAATGAAGCATGACATATCCATCCAGTGCTGGCTTTAGGTATAGGCTATAAAGGTGGCAGTTAATGAAGCATGTCTTAGCCATCCAATGCTGGCTTTAGGTAAAGGCTATAAAGGTGGCAGTTAATGAAGCATGACATATCCATCCAGTGCTGGCTTTAGGTATAGGCTATAAAGGTGGCAGTTAATGAAGCATGTCATAGCCATCCAGTGCTGGCTTTAGGTATAGGCTATAAAGGTGGCAGTTAATGAAGCATGTCATAGCCATCCAATGATGGCTTTAGGTATAGGCTATGAAGGCGACAGCCTAGGGCGTCATGTTTTCAAAGGGTTACAAATTGCAGGAGGGGTGGGGAATTAATATCTCCATAATAATACCAACTATTCGACTCTGAACTTACTTTCACGGATACCGCAAACCCTGTCCGTACCTTTTTGTTCTGACATCAGTACAACAGAACTGATTGATGAGTTGTTGACATCAGTACAACAGAACTGATTGATGTGTTGTTTACATCAGTACAACAGAACTGATTGATGAGTTGTTTACATCAGTACAACAGAACTGATTGATGAGTTGTTTACATCAGTACAACAGAACTGATTGATGAGTTGTTGACATCAGTACAACAGAACTGATTGATGAGTTGTTGACATCAGTACAACAGAACTGATTGATGAGCTGTTGTCTGTATCGATAAGAGTAACATAAAAATCAAACAATGGTCACTACTTTTTTTGTGCAATGCAAAAAGAAGCTTTTCGGAGCTCAAACTGACAAAAAATATCTTCATTCTACCATGTCCCTAGATCGTTTGGCTAGTTTGGCTACAATATCCATTGCGAGAACGGTTGCTGAAACGTTAAATATGACAGAAATATGTAAGGGTCTTGCTTATACAATAGAAAAAATATATTTTTGCTTGTAAAAAAAAAAAAAAAAAAAAAAGAATAATTTCAGTTTCAATAGAGTTTGGCTGATTAAAACATTGGAAACAAAAATAGAAGTGACATATTTTCATTATTCAGAAATTATTCTTCAATATAGATGGACAATTTAGTTTCGTAGAAAACTGTGAACTAGTAAAGATTGATTGCTGATCAACATTTAAGATTAAAAGGCGGCACTTTTTAGTCACAAAACTTTTTTTAAGGTCGGCGCTGTAGTCATCGCAAGAAGAACAACAACCTATAGTCGACCTTTTACCCTACTTTTAACCTCACCACTAACCTGTGTATCTCAGATACGTGGCAGCCTTGACCCATGAGCAGCGTCAACCTCAGCTAATTGGGGTTAATTACAGAAATATTCCTTTTGGAATCAACTATTATCTTAATGAACCCCACAAGCCATACATAGGCTCCATATTGTATTCAAATAGCAGCAGACGACCCAAATGATATATGTGCAATACATTAATCCAGACAATATGGGATAACTGAGCCAAATCGTATGGGATAGCTAACACAGACACTATGGGATACCTACAATAGAAAATATAGCAATCTACCCAAAAAATGCATGGAATATCTAATAGCTGGGATAATGACGCATACACTATGAGATAATGATGCATGTGCACTATGATATAATGACGCATACACTATGAGATAATGACGCATGCACTATAAGATAATGACGCATACACTATGAGATAATGACGCATACACTATGAGATAATGACGCATACACTATGAGATAATTAGACCCATCAAGAGAAAAGGCGAAAACGAGTCTAAAAAATATGGGATAACTCCGAAATATGAGAAACCTTCCAAAGACAATATGGGATATTTCAAATAGACAATAAGGGATACATAACACAGACAATATTGGATATTTCAAGACAGACAAAATTGGATTTCTTACACAGACAATATGGGATACCTCAAACAGACGATATGGGATGATACCATCGGATAATATGTCAAAATTTCAAGTCAACCAAAAAGCAGAAGAGTAAAAAAAAAAAAAAAAAGCATTTCTAATAAATGGAAAACGATATTGAAAACTATATGATCTTTCATCAACCCAAACATGTATGCTTCTATATAAGAGCATCAACCAAGACTGTTGTGCTTCTTTACAAGATCTTCAAACCAGATATGTGTGCCTCTAATCAAGATCATTAACCC
The DNA here is from genome assembly GCA_964033795.1 of Lymnaea stagnalis. NCBI lineage: Eukaryota > Metazoa > Mollusca > Gastropoda > Lymnaeidae > Lymnaea > Lymnaea stagnalis. The sequence continues at coordinate 164,108 of CAXITT010000839.1, read as the reverse complement.
AGACACGTGTCCATCTATATAAGATCATCAACCCAAACATGTGTGCTTCTTTACAAGATCATCAACCAAGACACGTGTGCATCTATACAAGATCATTAACCCAGACATGTGTGCTTTTTATACAAGATCATCAACCCAGACATGTGTGCTTCTATACAAGATCTCAACCCAGACACATGTGCTTCTATACAAGATCATCAACCAAGACACGTGTGCTTCTATACAAGATCATCAACCTAGACACATGTGCTTCTATACAAGATCATCAACCCAGACATGTGTGCTTCTTTACAAGATCATCAATCCAGACACATGTGCTTCTATACAAGATCGTCAACCCAGACACATATGCTTCTATACAAGATCATCAACCCAGACATGTGTGCTTCTATACAAGATCGTCAACACAGACACATGTGCTTCTATACAAGATCAGCAACCCAGACACATGTGCTTCTATACAAGATCAGCAACCCAGACACATGTGCTTCTATACAAGATCATCAACCCAGACACATGTGCTAATATACAAGATCATCAACCCAGACACATGTGCTTCTATACAAGATCGTCAACCCAGACACATGTGCTTCTATACAAGATCATCAACCCAGACATGTGTGCTTCTATACAAGATCGTCAACACAGACACATGTGCTTCTATACAAGATCAGCAACCCAGACACATGTGCTTCTATACAAGATCAGCAACCCAGACACATGTGCTTCTATACAAGATCATCAACCCAGACACATATGCTGATATACAAGATCATCAACCCAGACACGTGTGCTAATATACAAGATCATTAACCCAGACACGTGTGCTGATATACAAGATCAGCAAAACCCAGACACATGTGCTGATATACAAGATCATCAACCCAGACACATGTGCTAATATACAAGATCATTAACCCAGACACGTGTGCTGATATACAAGATCATCAACCCAGACACATGTGCTGATATACAAGATCATTAACCCAGACACGTGTGCTCCTTTACAAAAAAGATGACGTAGTTCAAAGTCCACTTATGGCGACCCTAGACCCCCATATCAATATCCCGGCGTAAATCTCAATGTCTCATGTAAAACTAGGAAAACCGGAAGTGACCGCCTTTATCCGTCATATTTATTAGAGGGTTTAACACAAAGCTCCAGTTTTATATTTTCTCTTCTCTTAGAACAAACGTTTTCAAAATGTGTTCCGTAGACCAGTGGTCCCCAAATGGCGGTCCGTTGATCTTCACCGGTCCGCATGCCTAACTCTGCCGGTCGCCATAACATAAATATGTATTGTCAAATAGAAATAAAAGTATAAAAATAAATCATGCGCCGCTCCCTGGTAGAATTTCAAAACTTGTTCACCGGTCCGCAAAACTTAAAAGTTTGAAACCACTGCCGTAGACCACTAAGTATCCATGACCCATTACCAAGTGGAATGAATATTTGTTTGTTTTTTTTAAATTAATTATGACGTTATGAAATTTTAAAAGAAGTATAGAATTCAAAAATCTTCTGTAATAATTATAAGTATGACACAGGGTGCCTTCGAAATTATTGCTTCTTATATTCTTTGACTTCTAAGAGATGTCTGAACTATGAACCGATTAGTAGTTAAGAAATATCGAGTTTCAGATTGAAGAGCATCTGTGTCATCGGACTTTGCACAAACCAAACATTCTAATTCATAGATTACGCTAAGGCTGCGACTTTTCGTACCTGGGTACTAGAAGTGAGAAGTTGGGATTAAACAACTATTTAAAAAATTATTGTTGGGTTTGTAAGACAACATGAAGTATCAAATGAAAGATAATTGAATGGACTATATGTTTGTAAACTTAATTCTTCAATTTAACTAAAAAGAAATTACCACAAAGGACATCCGAATAGCATTTAGTCAAAATAGACCTGGGCACGCAGCGATTTTTATAAGCCTCGCAGAATTAGTCACATCAAAATATGAGACGTTTCTAAACGTTTGATGCAACAAAGAGGCTGATGTCTGCATTCGTGCTATCATGCATGGACTACTGCAATGCTCTCATGGTGGGTCTTCCAGCTACGCTCCTGGATAAAATTTAAAAAGTACAGAATAATGCGGCTCGTATTGTTTTTCGCAAACGCAAATTTGACCATGCTAAAACACTTCTGAGAGAGTTGCATTGGCTGCCGGTTCGCGCTCCCATAGAGTACAAATTGAAACTCTGTGCTACCGCTACTTGCATGAACTGGCGCCGTCGTATCTCAAAGTGCTCATAACGCCTTATGTACCCAGTAGATCACTCCGTTCATTCAATAGTGGCAAACTCTCGATACCACATGTTTGCCTTGAGACTTACGGAAGACGCACGTTCGCATTTGCTGGCCCAACAATTTGGAACACACTTTCTGTCACTATCAGAAACAGCCAGACACTGGAGTCTTTCAAAACTGATTTGAAAACATATCTATTTCGCAAAGACCTGTTGGGGTGAATTTCTTTACCGTCTTTTCCAGCTAGCTATTATCTCTCAAATGTAAAGTGGTCTGCGTTGTTTATGGTTGCAAGGGATGAAATACTTAGAATGGGTATTCTCGTATGTAGTTTTTATAATGTAGCGTTTTGCATTTCAATGAGGTAAAATACAGATTTTTTTCATTTCTTTTTTATAGGGATGAATTTGTACAGCGCTTCGAGCCTTTGGGAATGGAGAAAGATTTTCAAATAAGCTTTATTATTATTATTAATTGTTTCTTTAAAGTTTAGACTGATTGCGATACTATTCATCAGAATTTCAGCTAAATAAATGAGGGTCTTGGAATACACAAACTTTGCCCAGAGCAAGCCAGAAGGTATGCGCTCACGTAGTATTTAATAATAATAAATGCACATATTTTGAATAAACATTTCTTATTTCGCAAACTCTGCTGAGGTGATGTTGTCTATCTAGCTATTATCTTGTAAATGTATACTGGCATGTGTTGTTTATGGTTGCAAGGTATGAAAGACTTAGAATGGGTAGTTTTTGTAATGTTGCATTTTGTACTTCAATTTGGTATGTTCAGCGCTTCGAGCCTTTGGGGATGAAGCGTGATTTTCAAATAATCTTTATTATTATTAAACAATGACGAATATGACCCCCCTCTAAAATAACGGACTCTCCAAATTGCCCCCGGGCGGTAACAATTCCCTCCCCCATTTCACATGGCCCTGGAATCGATTCCTAACATTTTAGAAAAATGGTGTAAAAAAAGTAGCTGAAAACTGAATACGCTATACAATGGCCCTACGTTTGGCAAACAACTATAGCTTGTATTAGTTCACCTAGCAAACAACTGTATGTTGTTAGCATTTGTTCACTTAGCAAACAACTATAGTTTGTTAGTATTTGTTTGCTTAGCAAAAAACTTGAGCTTTTTATCATATGTTCACTTGGCAACCAACTACAGCGTGTTTGCATTTGTTCATTAGCAACCAAACTGAGCTTGTTGAAATATGTTCACTTAGAAATCAACTACAGCGTGTTTGCATTTGTCCGACTGTGTCAATTGTGTTCTCAGGTAACATATACATTTCAAGTGTTTCACTAGTCCCAAGGGTTTGAGAACCTTGGACGAACCATTACTGGTTGGGGTTGTATTTCGTGCGTGTCGTCCTATACATCGCCTTGAGACCTTATCTTACTTACAGGACGTGTCGTCCTATACATCGTCTTGAGACCTTATCTTACTTACAGGACGTGTCGTCCTATACATCGCCTTGAGACCTTATCTTACTTACAGGACGTGTCGTCCTATACATCGTCTTGAGACCTTATCTTACTTACAGGACGTGTCGTCCTATACATCGCCTTGAGACCTTATCTTACTTACAGGACGTGTCGTCCTATACATCGCCTTGAGACCTTATCTTACTTACAGGAC
>CAXITT010000839.1:140710-151482 GCA_964033795.1 Lymnaea stagnalis | reverse complement strand
GGTTTACATAACATAATGGTTTACATAACATAATAGTTTACATAACATAATGGTTTACATAACATAATGGTTTACACAACATAAGGGTTCACATAACATAATGGTTTACATAACGTAATGGTTTACATAACATAATGGTTTACATAACATAATGGTTTACATAACATAATGGTTTACATAACATAATAGTTTACATAACATAATGGTTTACACAACATAAGGGTTCACATAACATAATGGTTTACATAACGTAATGGTTTACATAACATAATGGTTTACATAACATAAGGGTTTACATAACATAATGGTTTACATAACATAATAGTTTACATAACATAATGGTTTACATAACATAATGGTTTACACAACATAAGGGTTCACATAACATAATGGTTTACATAACGTAATGGTTTACATAACATAATAGTTTACATAACATAATGGTTTACATAACATAATGGTTTACATAACGTAATGGTTTACATAACATAATGGTTTACATAACGTAATGGTTTACATAACATAATAGTTTACATAACATAAGGGTTTACATAACGTAATGGTTTACATAACGTAATGGTTTACATAATGTAATGGTTTACATAACGTAATGGTTTACATAACGTAATGGTTTACATAACGTAATGGTTTACATAACGTAATGGTTTACATAACGTAATGGTTTACATAACGTAATGGTTTACATAACGTAATGGTTTACACAACGTAATGGTTTACACAACGTAATGGTTTACATAACGTAATGGTTTACATAACGTAACCATAACATAATGGTTTACATAACGTAATGGTTTACATAACGTGATGGTTTACATAACGTGATGGTTTACATAACGTAATGGTGTACATAACGTAATGGTTTACATAACATAATGGTTTACATAACGTAATGGTTTACATAACGTAATGGTTTACATAACGTAATGGTTTACATAACGTAATGTTTTACATAACGTAATGGTTTACATAATGTAATGGTTTACATAACGTAATGGTTTACATAACGTAATGGTTTTCATAACGTAATGGTTTACACAACGTAATGGTTTTATACAACGTAATGGTTTACATAACGTAATGGTTTACATAACGTAACCATAACATAATGGTTTACATAACGTAATGGTTTACATAACGTGATGGTTTACATAACGTAATGGTTTACATAACGTAATGGTTTACATAACGTAATGGTTTACATAACGTAACCATAACGTAATGGTTTACATAACGTAATGGTTTACATAACGTAATGGTTTATACACGACCATCGAACTTTACATCTTGGTGGTGTCATTATTTTCAATAGTTAGAAATTATATACAGATTTCTTAATCTTTTGTAGTCTAAAGACCCCTATGATGATGACCACGGACCCCTGTGATGATGACCACGGACCCCTATGATGATGATGACCACGGACCCCTATGATGATGATGACCACGGACCCTATGATGATGACCACGGATCACTATGATGCTGACCACGGACCCCTATGATGATGACCACGGACCCCCATGATTATGACCATGGACCCCAATGATGATGACCACGGACCCCTATGATTGATGACCACGGACCCCTATAATAGTGACCACGGACACCTATGATGATGACAACGGACCCCTATAATGGTGACCACGGACCCCTATGATGATGACCACGGACCCCTATGATGATGACCACGGACCCCTATGATGATGACCACGGAACCCTATGATGATGGCCACGGACCCCTATGATGATGGCCACCGACCCCTATGATGATGGCCACGGACCCCGATGATGATGACCACGGACCCCTATGATGATGGCCACGGACCCCTATGATGATGACAACGGTCCCCTGTGATGATGACCATGGACCCCTATGATGATGGTCACGGACCCCTATGATGATGACCATGGACCCCTATGATGATGACCACGGCCCTTTTTTTATAAAACTTACTTAAATGCATACAATAAAAATAAAAAGGAATTGCAGCTCTGACACAAACCCAGTGACACCTTCTCTGTTGACATCAGTTTCAGACTCGTGCTGCCTGCTTTAGAGCAGTGCTTTGTTTCCCAGCTGTTAGAGTTTGGTGGACCGGTCAATTCATTTATAACTGCATCTCGGACCAGTGCCATATGGGGGGGGGGGGGGGGGGNGGGGGGGGGGGGGGGTTATTATTTTGATCTTTTTATTTGACCATAACTATGTATTTTATTTAATGTAAAATTATAAAATGCGAGTGTAGTTGATGAACTTTGACAATGTTATATCGGTTTCTGTGTTACGGCTGTTTAACTAGATTTAACTTTGTTTAGATTTTATCCACATTCTTTTCACGGAACCGCAACAACGAATGAGACGGGCACGAAATCTAAAAGTGGCACGGGGCCGCCAAAGGTCACGTGACAGCTCTGCTAAGAACATACCTCCCCATTCACCAATGTCACACAGTTAACACGGTAATACTAACTCGATCTGTGGGCTAGAAACATCCCCTCCATACACATACGGAGCATGTCTGTGGGTACACCACATATAGCATGTCTGTGTGTACACCCTATATAGCATGTCGGTGTGTAAAACCCTATATAGCATGTCTGTGTGTACACCCTATATAGCATGTCTGTGTGTGTCGCAGATGAGATGGTGATGTGAGGTATGGCCCGTACTTAATGTCGCCTACGGTAGTATTGGTCAAGACGGGCCGCTCCTCTCTGTGATAGTTCAGTAACCCAGGCGGGGAGGAACACAACAAAGACAACACAAACCTCCAATGAAAGACTAATCAATTCACTCAGTAATAGTTATAAACAAAAGAATATATGAATAGAGCCGATATAGTCAAGTACTGTTTGTTTCTTTCCAACTATTAACACCCATTAATCTCCAACATTTAAATCCCCCAAAACATTAACCCCCCCGCCCCCCCCCCTCTTCCTCCGGAAATGGCACCCCAGATCATTGATCATTTCATATAAGTGGTGCCACATATGGGGAAGTTCCGAACACAACACATTATCAATGACTATATGATGAAACAATGTGAAATCCCATCCCCATTTACTTTTGACAGTGCATACAGAACATAACCAGCAGTATGTACTACATACCGATCATGTGTGTGTGTACTACAACCGATCATGTGTGTGTGTAATACATTCCGATCATGTATGTGTGTACTACATACCGATCATGTTTGTGTGTAATACATTCCGATCATGTATGTGTGTACTACATATCGATCGAGTATATGTGTACTACATATTGATCATGTATGTGTGTACTACATATCGATCATGTATCTGTGTACTACATATAGATTATGTATGTGTGTGCTACATACCGATCATTTATGTGTGTACTACATACCGATCATGTTTGTGTGTACTACATATCGATCATGTTTGTGTGTACTAAATTCCGATCATGTATGTGTGTACTGCATACCGATCATGGTGGTGTGCACTACATTCCGATCATGTATGTGTGTACTACATATCGATAGCGTATGTGTGTACTACATATTGATCATATATGTGTGTACTACATACCGATCATTTATGTGTGTACTACATTCCGTTCATGTATGTGTGTACTACATACCGATCATGTATGTGTGTACTATATACCGATCATTTATGTGTGTACTACATTTCGATCATGTTTGTGTGTACTACATTCCGATCATGTTTGTGTGTAATACATTCCGATTATGTAAGTGTGTACTACATATCGATCATGTATGTGTGTACTACATACCGATCATGTATGTGTGTACTACATTCCGATCATGTATGTGTATACCACATATCGATCATGTAATGTGTGTACTACATACCGATCATGTTTGTGTGTACTACATTCCGATCATGTTTGTGTGTACTAAATATCGATCATGTCTGTGTGTACTACATTCTGATCATGGTGGTGTGTACTACATTCCAATCATGTATGTGTGTACTACATATCGATCATGTATGTGTGTACTACATATCGATCATGTTTGTGTGTACTACATTCCGATCATGCATGTGTTAGTGCATACAAAACATAACCAGCAGTATGTACTACATTCCGAATCATGTATGTGTGTACTACATATCGATCATGTTTGTGTGTACTACATTCCGAATCATGTATGTGTGTACTACATATCGATCATGTATGTGTGTACTACATTCCGAATCATGCATGTGTGTACTACATATCGATCATGTTTGTGTGTACTACATTCCGAATCATGCATGTGTGTACTACATATCGATCAGGTTTGTGTGTACTACATTCCGATCTTGTCTTTGTTATCCCAGCCGTCTTCACAACATAGGAGGCCCCGGGCACAGCAATGTACTGGGGCCCCCTGGTCTTAACAACATAGGAGGCCCCGGGCCCAGCAATGTACTGGGGCCCCCTGGTCTTAACAACATAGGAGGCCCTGGGCACAGCAATGTACTGGGGCCCCCTGGTCTTAACACTATAGGAGGCCCTGGGCACAGCAATGTACTGGGGCCCCCTGGCAACACAATACGCCTAGGCCGTGAGAAGGGGGCGAAGGCTGGCCCTCACTTTATGCTCAAACGGTGGTTTGAAAGGGGGGAGGAGGTGGCAAACAGTTCCTGCTCCCCACCAACTCACCAATAAGAATAAAAATGTAAAATGAAAATATACATTCAATGAAGTAAACATTAGATTAAATCAATTTATTGATACAAAATATCTCGCCATCATTATTGGGAAGGAACTCTTGGTGGGTTAGGAACTCTTGGTGGGTTAGGAACTCTTGGTGGGTTAGGAACTCTTGGTGGGTTAGGAACTCTTGGTGGGTTAGGAACTCTTGGTGGGTTTGGAACTCTTGGTGGGTTAGGAACTCTTGGTGGGTTAGGAACTCTTGGTGGGTTAGGAACTCTTGGTGGGTTAGGAACTCTTGGTGGGTTAGGAACTCTTGGTGGGTTAGGAACTTTGGATTTTTTGTTTGGAGCCGGGGACCCTCCATACGTTTTTTTCTTAAATGAGCTATATACAAAATGACCAACAAATACGCCGACATGAATAGACGGATCTTGACCAAATTGAGTACACATACCCTCGACTATCCATATTCAAATACCACAGGGCGCTAAACTCATAATATCCATTCCTAGCTATATATCCAAACTATATAAATACCATTAGGCTTAGTTAGACAAAACTCTAGGCTCTGTGTGTATTGATTGACCTAGGCCTAGCTTTGTAGCAAAGCCCTTCATAGTCCATAATGAAATAGGGTGGATTTAAAATTTTAAAAGTCCAATCTATTCAGTCTTGAATTTTCCTGAAATTTCGATAATTTGTTTTTTTTTAAAGCTGTATCTGTGGCATTTTTAAACGATTTTAATGGGGCAACTTTTAAATGTTAACTCTATAATTAAAATAATAAGTACGTAGAGAAGTCCGGGATTGGGATCCCACGGGATCGGGATATCGGCGGGATCGGAAACCCACCAGTATCGGAATCCCACCGGGATCGAAATCCCACTGGGATTGGGATCCAACCAGGATCGGTATGCCTTGGGGAAAACGGGATCCCATGGGGAAACAGGATTCGATTGGGATCCCACCGGGGATCGAAATGTTTCCTAATGTTTTTGTTAATGTGTTTTTAGAGGAGACAAATTCATGATTTTATATTTTCGCTATAGCGGTGTTGGTTTTTTTTTTGGTTTTTTTTTTTAGTTGTTTTTTTTTTTGTGATATTTTTACATGGCGCTTAATTTAAATGTTAATTAAAAGGCTGTAGAAGTTGTATGTTTTTTTTCGAATGCAATCCCGGGAAACGCCGGGTACATTGGCTAGTATATATACTATTATTTATCAATCAATATTCTTATAACATTACATAATCAGTCCAGGATTAATACCTGCTGAGGTTCATAGGCAGTTGAAAATTTTCCTCCCCCTGTGGCGTACCTAGAGCGTGCGAAGGGGGTGACTGTCCCTGGTGGTACTTACGGCTTTATAAATATGGCTTAACATTCCTTATGTGTGCAATCGATGTGTGTTGGGGGGCGCAATTTTGTGAGTTCGGCGCGAGCAGACCTTAGTACAAAAATTGTATCCCTTTCATGGGCCCCCTAAATGGTGCTGGGCCCCCTAAATGGTGCTGGGCCCCCTAAATGGTGCTGGGCCCCCTAAATGGTGCTGGGTCCCCTAAATGGTGCTGGGCCCTTAGACAGGTGCCTCATTGCCCCTTAGGTTAATCCGGGTCTTACCGTAACGTTGCAATTCACGAAATACGGAGAGGGTGAGAGACAGAAAGAGTGAGTAGATGAAGTGGGAAAAGATGTTATAGGGCAGGGGCCTCGTGGCCTGCGGTCCCGCAAGACGATATTTTGCGGCCCGCCTCATGACATCAAATTTTAGTGTTAATGCGGCCCGCGCGTTTTTCCCCATTCTCATATATAATGTGACCCTCCACGAGGATTTCAGTCGAATCTCACCGAGTAGTTTCATTCTGATTTTTATTACGTTTGTATATATTTTTATGTTGATTTCAATGTTAAGAACCGTTTAAAATCGGACTAAAAGTCTTTATTTTATAGCATTTTATGAGACAAACATGGCAAGAGTTCGGTTTTGAGAAAAGTTTTAAAAAGTCAGTTAGTGGGTAATGCACAACCATAATTGTGTAAATCGTAGCAATCTGACACAGTATCAAAGAATCCCTATTAAAATTCCCCCTAGTGTTGACGAGTGAGGGAAGTTCCGAGCCTGTCAGCCTGGTCACTTTCCAAATAGGGTTAGTCAAAAAGACATTTTCTACGATAAAAAAAAATCAAAATTCTTCCTCCCTAAAATAGCTTCTTCCTTGGCATCAAGAATTCATCAACATCGCCCGCTCCTTCCCACTGTGTGAACACGTTGTAGGATTTAAAGCCTTCATGGAGAAGGATGGGGTGGTTAGTGTTTGCTCCTGTAGGAAGTGATCCTGAAAGGCTCATGGATTTGGCTTTTCTTGTTGAAATTACACAGGAGTTCAACAAGAAGTTAAAAGGCCAGGGGCTTGTCGGTTTTGCCTATGACAATGTCAGGGCATTCTGCACAAAACTTGTGTTATGGTTCTTAGAGAAACATCTGTACTTTTCCAAAATGCAAAGTTCTCATTGACAACATTCAGTAGTAAGTGTACTGATGCCATTGCTAAGCTACAGGAAGAATTTGATCACATGTTTGCAGACTTCAAAACACACATTTACTTTTAAAATTATTGCCGACCCTTTCTCCTTCAATGTGTAATATGCCACCCCCCCCCCCCCACACACACACACACTTTATTCATTATTTTGCGCTTCAAATGGAGCTGATTGATCTTCAGAGCAATTCTGAACTCAAGAATAAGTTCAGGTAGGTGAATGGTACGGCCACGTAACAAGGAAACAAGGGCTTGCCAAAGAAATATTGCAGGGCACCACAAGAGGTGGGAGAAGAAAAGGAAGACAAAGAAAAAGATGGGAGGATAACATCAAAGAGTGGACAGGACTAACACTGGGCGATCAGTGCGTAGTGCCGAAGACAGAGGAATGGAGGAGGATGGTTCACATGTCATCTGTGGCGCCCCAACGATCCAAGGACTAAGGGACATGAGGATGAGGTGAATGGAAAAACATACAAGCACGGACAATTTATGAGAGCATTGTATTCCACCTTCAGCGAGATTTCGAGGTTGTTCAAGCGAACATGTGCTTTTTTTGGGAGTACTTATCTGTGTGAAAAGCTCTTTGCAACTATAAATTTCAACAAGTCAAAGTTCAGGGTAAACTTACTGTTGGGCATCTTCAAGCTATACTGAGGGTCTCAGTTGCTTCTCACTCAAGCCAAATGTTGCTCAGCTGTGTAAGAGGAAGCGCTGACAAGTCTCTGGCAATAAGGAGTAAGAAGAAGAGAGTGATGCCTAGTTCTTGAGAACCCTTAATGTTTTATTTGTTATTAATAAAGTTGGAGCAGATTATGACAGTTGTACTTTATTTAATTTATAATAGCATTTTTTTAATACTTGATGCGGCCCAGTCTCTATCAGACCCTACCTCCTGCGGTCCCCGGATCATTGATTTTGAGACCTCTGTTATAGGGGGTCATAAATAGAGATTTGGAAAATATGGAGAAGGATGTCATCTAAGAGGGATAGGAATAAATGATTCAAATAACATACAGATGGAGAGAGTTTGTGAAGATGAGGAGACTAAAAGGATGTTTGGATTGTAGGGAAGAGACACAAAGAGAGCAGAGATAGAGAATTGGGCAAAAGATGAGACCAGATTTGAGAGAGGCAAGAGTTAGCAGAGGCCAGGGGTAGAAGAGGGGCAATAGTAAGGAGGGGCAAGAGTAAGGAGGGACGAAAGTGGGAGGCATGAGTTATGAGAAGCGGAAATTACAGACAAAAGTGGAGAGAGGTAAGAGTTGGGAGGGGCAAGAGTAAGGAGAGGCAAGATACGCTACCAGAGTTAAGCGAGGCAAGAGGGAAGAAAAGAGTTAGGAGAAAAATTTTGCTAGCAGATTTTCGTAGAAAATTGTTTAATGACATCAGCAGTCAATATAACCTAGAAATAGAAATGTAACGTGACCTTTCTATTAATACGTTGTGCACGTTCTGGCAACATTGACATTCTGGAAACGACTCCAATCTTGACCCAAAACCTCGTCTCGTAATAACAAATGGCTGGACAAGAAAATCCCCAGCTTTCGCTCCTGGATCAAATCCATTCCACGAAGTCAGACTTAAAACATCTCCTGAACAGTGGGTGTACGGTTCACTGGCGATCACAGGGCCGATGATAGGGGCTAAATCAGAAATTCTGATCACACATAAAATCAGCCATGTCTGTTTCCTGATATGTCCAACGACTTCCACACTCCCTGTCGTACGGGAAATCTAACTATCGGATCGATAAAACACGAATACCCCAAGTCCTGTCAATCTCCTCCCTGCATCCCTCCTCCCTGCATCCCTCCTCCCTGCATCCCTCCTCCCTGCATCCCTCCTCCCCACCACCCACTTTACATCCATCATAATATTAGATTTTTTTTTATATATTCTTTCATGAAAAACGATATTAAACTTGTAGGGCTACTGCGGTGTCAGAGATTAAAGACAAAATAAATGTGCCGTGGCGTATGTAGCAGGAACATCTATACATGACGGGGAAGGAAGCGGTTGCTTCTAGGGACGTCATCTCAATTTTTTTAAATATTTTTTTCCCACTTTATGGAGGGTAGGGGGGCGCAAAACTGAAACTTGACCAGCTTGTTGAGTTGTTTATTGTATTATTGTTGGTCCTTCGCATGTGAAGAGTACCAGTGCTTCGGCTTACGTGCTAGCATGGATGTGAATGGTAGCCTTAATTTGAGTGCTAGCCATGATGTGAATGGTAGCCTTAACTTGAGTGCTAGCCTTGATGTGAATGGTAGCCTTAATTTGAGTGCTAGCCTTTATGTGAATGGTAGCCTTAACTTGAAATCTAGCCTTGATGTGAATGGTAGCCTTAACTTGAGTGCTAGCCTTGATGTGAATGGTAGCCTTAACTTGAGTGCTAGTCTTGATGTGAATGGTAGCCTTAACTTGAGTGCTAGCTTTGATGTGAATGGTAGCATTAACTTGAGTGCTAGCCTTGATGTGAATGGTAGCCTTAACTTGAGTGCTAGTCTTGATGTGAATGGTAGCCTTAACTTGAGTGCTAGCCTTGATGTGAATGGTAGCCATAACTTGAGTGCTAGCCTTGATGTGAATGGTAGCCTTAACTTGAGTGCTAGCATTGATGTGAATGGTAGCCTTAACTTGAGTGCTAGTCTTGATGTGAATGGTAGCCTTAACTTGAGTAGTAGCCTTTATTTGAACTGTGTTTTGTTTCAAGTGTGAGAGACAGCTGCTCAACCCGTCAGCCTCACCCTCAAGTCCTTGCCTGTTTGATCCAATGCCAAGACTTAGTCAAGACGACTGGACAATAGACCAGCATGCTAATGGCAAGACTGAGTCAAGACGACTGGACAATAGACCAGCATGCTAATGGCAAGACTGAGTCAAGACGACTGGACAATAGACCAGCATGCTAATGGCAAGACTGAGTCAAGACGAATGGACAATAGCCTAGGATGCTGATGACAAGACTTGGTCAAGAAGATTGGACAATAGACCAGGATGCTAATGGCAAGACTTAGTCAAGACGACTGGACAATAGACCAGGACGCTAATGGCAAGACGTAGTCAAGACAACTGGACAATAGACCAGGATGCTAATGGCAAGACGTAGTCAAGACAACTGGACAATAGACCAGGACGCTAATGGCAAGACGTAGTCAAGACAACTGGACAATAGACCAGGACGCTAATGGCAAGACGTAGTCAAGACAACTGGACAATAGACCAGGATGCAGTAGATGACCAGCCGTGTTTCTTGTGTCTGACTGCGCTCTTATGCGTTTCACGTCACAGGAGGTGTCATCATGTTCATTGTATCCTAACGCCAACGCAACTCCATCTCCCGGTTTGATTTCAGAGGTTGCCTTCTCTTAGTTTCAGAGGTTGCCTTCTCTTAGTTTCAGAGGTTGCCTTGTCTTAGTTTCAGAGGTTGCCTTCTCTTAGTTTCAGAGGTTGCCTTCTCTTAGTTTCAGAGGTTGCCTTCTCTTAGTTTCAGAGGTTGCCTTCTCTTAGTTTCAGAGGTTGCCTTCTCTTAGTTTCAGAGGTTGCCTTCTCTTAGTTTCAGAGGTTGCCTTCTCTTAGTTT
>CAXITT010000839.1:107820-133256 GCA_964033795.1 Lymnaea stagnalis | reverse complement strand
GGGGGGGGGGGGGATGTTCGAATGGGAAATGCTGGCTGGCTATTGAGTGAGCTGGGGGCAGGTAAAGGTTGGCTATTCAGGGGACTGGTGTGTGGCTTTTATATACCAGCAGGGTTTCTTTCAGGCATACTTTCGGGGTGGGGTGGGGGGGGGGGGTTAGTGCCCTCAAGGAGCAAGTCAAGTGCCCCCCCCCGGGGGAAAATGTGTAAATAAATTATATTTTTTTAATAAAAAACTACCCATACTAAATTTTATTTGTTATAATATTTTTTAAAAGTAATAGAAATGTGCGCCACTTATGAATTACAATTATTGAAACCAATAAAAGATCGCTTTAATCGCTCTATACTGGGGATCCACATCGTTCAGGTTGATCTTGTTACAGGCTCAGAGAATTGGATTATAAATATGGTATTGTTTTGAAAATTGGCCGCTCCTGATCATTAGCCAAATATACTTTTTATTTTTCACATTTGTCGGCATTTTTATTTATTTATATGTTTCTGCTTCCATCATAAAAACATGACTGTTAAAGAAGAGATGAGGGTCAGTTTTAAAATGTTTAATAGCATCATGCTTTTAAATATTCGTTTTTAGCATAAATTTTAATGTTCTCGATTCAAACCATGTCTATTGAGTTCGAAAAAATGAAACTTTTTAAAACATGATATTTAAAAACAAAAATTAGGAATGTAACGTCTGCATCTATGCAACTAGTCAACGGTTCATCCATTTTGATTACAGCGAGTGGGTTTCTAATTTGTAGCACTAGTTTCGGGAACAACAGAGTCAAATGACGTGGTTGTTTGGTTTTTTTTTTGGTTTTTTTTTTGGTAATCTTTTTTTAATCACATACAATCATTATATTAATAAATATATCATGTCTTTTGTAAACAGCTCATATCTTCTTAACATAATTATGCCAGTTATAGACGATTTATAAAAAATACCAAGTTAGTAAATCCATAAACATGTATAGCGCTTTCTACAAAAGAGTTTGTTTTTTTGTCTTTTGACTTTGGTAAAACTTGAAAATATTTAGAAATAAAAGCATGATTTTAGTTTCTCTTTTTCGTTCAACATTTCGCATGATTTGAGCGGTTCTAATTTATTGTGATGGACACCTTTTTGGGGAGGAATGTTATTTTTTATCCTTTTAAACATTTTTTTAAAATTCATTTATTTCATTAATTCATTAATTCATAAACTAAAAAAGAACAACCAAAAAATAAAAAAAAAATATTATTCAGTAATATATAAAATATATATTTGTATAACACACCTGGTCAAGCAGAGATGTCACTTGATTTTTTGTGCCCCCCCCCCCTGCTACTTTCCAGTTTTGTTCCTCCTTAACTAGCATTAAATGTTGATATTAAAAATATTATTGACAGCCCCTAAAATATACGAGGTCCAGGCTGCTGTAAGGGCCGCAGAGCCCACATGAGGACTTTGCGGTCAAGTGACACCTAACATCTTCATTAGCACATCTCCTGTTGCTCTCCACTTAAGTGGATCATGGCCGCAGAGCCCACATGAGGACTTTGAGGTCAAGTGACACCTAACATCTTCATTAGCACATCTCCTGTTGCTCTCCACTTAAGTGGATCATGGCCGCAGAGCCCACATGAGGACTTTGAGGTCAAGTGACACCTAACATCTTCATTAGCACATCTCCTGTTGCTCTCCACTTAAGTGGATCATGGCCGCAGAGCCCACATTAGGACTTTGAGGTCAAGTGACACCTAACATCTTCAAGGACTTTGAGGTCAAGTGACACCTAACATCTTCATTAGCACATCTCCTGTTGCTCTCCACTTAAGTGGATCATGGCCGCAGAGCCCACATTAGGACTTTGAGGTCAAGTGACACCTAACATCTTCATTAGCACATCTCCTGTTGCTCTCCACTTAAGTGGATCATGGCCGCAGAGCCCACATTAGGACTTTGAGGTCATGTGACACCTAACATCTTCATTAGCACATCTCCTGTTGCTCTCCACTTAAGTGGATCATGGCCGCAGAGCCCACATGAGGACTTTGAGGTCAAGTGACACCTAACATCTTCATTAGCACATCTCCTGTTGCTCTCCACTTAAGTGGATCATGGCCGCAGAGCCCACATTAGGACTTTGAGGTCAAGTGACACCTAACATCTTCATTAGCACATCTCCTGTTGCTCTCCACTTAAGTGGATCATGGCCGCAGAGCCCACATGAGGACTTTGCGGTCAAGTGACACCTAACATCTTCATTAGCACATCTCCTGTTGCTCTCCACTTAAGTGGAGCATGATGCAAAACAAAATGTAGCCATGTCAATTATCAAACATTTTCCGGGGACTATAAAGATATAAGGGGCGAGACTAAGCTACGCATGATCTATTGATACAAAAAACATACCTGCTCTAAGAGCCCCCAACTTGATTGAATTGTGTTTATAGTGGGCTGGTGGAAGAGTTAGAGATGTCCCTTTTATTGTGATTATTTTTAGCGCTTCATGTCTTCATGTAGGGCGCTGGCCTGCTTCACCACATCCTTCCATTCGGATCGATCATGTCTTTCCGCCTCCATCCGCAAAATCCCAGTTGGTGTAAGTCCTTCTTTGCATCGTCGATCCATCCTAGCTTTCTGCTTGTAGATCGTTTTTTCCGGTATCATTTCAATGTGTCTTGTCCAGTGCGTCTGACTTTTGTTATATTGTTTCGGCTATGGGTGGGTCTTTGTGCAATCGGTATAGCCCTTGACATGAACGAATTTCTCAAACAAAGGTGTACATTACCGGGTCAGAATACCTCAGAATTTTCCTCTCCCATGTGTTGAGCAGGTTCTGTGCTTTTCTGGAAAGGACCATGTCTCACTTGCGTAAGTTACTACTGGTCTTATGATAGTGGTGTATATTGCCTTTTTGGTTCCCCCTAGGGAGGTGTTAGTTCACTAGCGCTCAAAATATAATTCCCGATACCTACGCTAAATGAAATATATTTTTTTTATAACGCAATTGCATTTGGTGCGTAATATTTTCTTTTCGGAAATGAAATCGTCTCAATTTAAGTATTATGTAAAAATATTCGGTTTAAAGGTGGTTGGGACATGAGAATATTAATATAGTTCAGCGCGTGAAATAAAAAGGGTGTCGTCTATCATGGAAAAGGGGAGGGGGTGTAGCAAATATTGGCATTCTTAAATGTGCGTAACTAGAGTTCACATTTTTGTCAAGTAACTTTAGTAGATAGAAAGTCCACGCATTGCTGTTGCCAATGTTTGAGGGTACATCTAGTTTATAGATATTTGAAAGTAGCTACTCTATCAAAGATTTTTTTGTTTATATTGATGTTGGCATCAGTGTGCATGTTTCGTGACATCATCATATTTTTTGTCTTCGCTTCATTTATCTCAATACCAGCTTTGACCGAGACATCTTCAAGTTCCCTGAATGCTTACTTATATTATTGCTGTTTATACCCAGTAGCGCTATATCCTCTGTACGCCAGGTACTGCAGTAGGTGACTTTATAAGTTCCAGATGATTCTTGTTCTGTACTACCTCTCTGGAATTAGTTTGTGATGGTTCCACTGGTGCTTACAAGTATGTTTCTGCCTTTTTCTAAATAAAATGAGTAAAACAGAGTATGGTTAAACCTGAAAAATTAAACGCAACAAAACAGCGAACGTGTCGGCAGAAAGCCTTCGTCAGCGAACAAAACAACAGAAAAAACGTTAAGAAATAGCACTTAGCTGGTAAGTAGTATCTGTGGGCAGCAATAGAAGTGTGGCAGAAGGAAACTGAGTGAGAGTTTAAATAAGCAGCGGCGAAAAAAGGGGGGAGAAAAAAGTTCACTGTGATAGGTCAGAACGTGGAGGGGCGGAGCTAGGGTCAAGCTGTGAACAGAGACATAACATTAATCCCATCTGGCGTCAAAGTGCCGTAAGTCAGGATAAGTCTGTGTTCCAAATTGACCCGGCTGGCGGTGTTAGTGCTAGCCACAATCGCACTTATTGAAAAGTCCGCCTTGCCCCGGTGGTCGCTACTATTGAAGTGTTTGGAGACGGGACACTGTTTATCTTGTGTAATGTTTCGGAGGTGTTCGGTACACCTGTCCGAGAGACGGCGTCCAGTCTCCCCTATGTATGTCATCTGACAGCGGGTGCAGACAATGGCGTAGATAACGTTGCGGCTTGTACAGAGGAAACCGTCGCGTATCTGAAAACTGCCCTTGGGGAAACGTATGCGTTCAGTCTGGACGACAGTCTGCCTTTTTCTAACGTGATATTGAAAAAGAATACACGAATCTTTTTGTCTCAGGCAGTGGCGTAGCGAGGGTGCTTGGCGCCCGGGGACAAGATTCGCGCCCGGGGACAAGATCCATTTTTAGCGCCCCTTATTCTTTTTTTCAACACTCAAACCCATTATTTTCATCAATAAAATAATATCAAAGCACATTTTGGCGCCCCTAACTAGCTGGCGCCCGGGGACATCTGTCCCCCCTGCCCCCACTACGCTACGCCTCTGAGTCTCAGGCCCTGATTAAGTTGGAACTCCCTCGAGTACTTTGATTCCACTTTTGGAGTCATCCATCGCCATATGTAAGATCCCGTTCATTTTGTTAGGGACTCCAAGTTCCTAAAAAGCATCGTACAGGTATTTTCTGTCTCAGCTAACATAAGCGCTTTTGTACGGTAGTTCACATATTATAGAGTTGGCGTATCTTGCTCCAGGAGACTTCTAATAGTAAAAATATAAAAGTCTTAAATGCCCATTCACACATTTTCTGAAAAAACACTGAATTTCAATGTGCACCAAAAGTGCGTCACTGCATTTAGAATTGATTTGTTTAATTAATGGGGCCCTTGCCCCCGCTTTTGCTCAAGACTCTTTGGATTCCTCAATTTCTGCTCCCCCCTTCCTTGAAGTTGATCAATGTGACTTAACGGGGTTGAATCTAATCGTGTGTCAAATGATTATCTTGGATGCACCACAATGAGAATGAATTTAGTTTATGCATGGCGCTGGGTGCCAGAGTGCCTTGAACAGTTATTTCCCCTGATCAACTATTCTTATCGAAACATTCCGATCATATGCACTTCAAAATGCAGCTCTTGATTTTTAAATGACCGCACATTTTCTGGTTAGGGAAAAGCCGTCGGGATGCTCGATGTCAGCCCTACTTTCTGATCAAAATGGGAGCATTTCTTGGCCTGGCAATAACAGCCAACTTCGGTGCTGATACACACACTGTTTATATACATTTTGTTTTTCGTACAGCCGAGGGCCGCACATGACATCTCAAAATAAATACTTCTTTTTATTACTTTTTTTTTAAAATTATTCAGCTTATTAACGCTCCTTACCTTATGCATAAAGAATCCTATATCCGTTAGCAGTGTCATCTCAACGAAAATAAACTGTAGCACATCTTTAAAGCGATATTTGGCTTTGACTTGAGCATGCAATCTTCTTAATTTGTGGCTGGTATTCTGGTATTCACTTACTGATGCCCTTATTATTCCCAAATCTTTGGCAATCAAAGCATTTCGTTGCTTTTTTTTTATGTTGGTCGTTACTGAGAATCCAGCTTCACAGGCGTAGGTGCTTCGGACCATCGGCCAATGTCTTTTTACATTTTGTTACGCCCCCTTTTGTGTTCAATGAATTTGAACAAGCTCGTGGTCTAGGAGATTTGAAAAGGGGAAACCACATGTATATTTTAGACACACTATTGGCTAAAAGAAAGACCATCAGTGCTCTATATAAATGTACTGTATTACATTGAATATAATATGAACACAGACACATGAAATCTACATATAAAGACGTGAATAAATGTAGTAATGTGAATAAATGTAACACATATGATCAATATGAACAATACTATCACAAGTATAAGTTCCCGGAATTACTATTGCTAACTATTGAATGGCCCTATCTGCCTATCTAGTACTTATAAATTGCAACGGAAAGCTAGTCACGCATCGATATGCTCATCTTCTCTCTCTCTCTCTCTCTTTCACTGTAGGGGAATACACCCAGTACTTATACTGAAACATTTCGCGTGGCTTTACCTGAAAAGTGGGTCAACGGTCGCTTAGTAGATGTTGGTCTGGCCATTATGAGGTTTAACGACGTGTCTCCCTTCCTGGAAGGTGGTAAGCTGACACGGATAGGTTAATGGGGTGCATACAGAAAATGGCCCTAACTTGTAACAATTTCAATAGTTGTAAAAATTCATCTGAAGAGACATCCAGAATTCAGTTGGCAACGCATCCTCATGTTTTTCACGAAGAGCCATGTTATGCTCAATTTTGATGATTTCAAGCTGCACTGAAATGTTATACAGGAGTAAGACTGCGAATATCTTTAAAACGATCATTGAAATCTAAGTTCAAATTATTTAACAATAGATTGAATCGCTCACTTGTGACCAGCTCTGTAAGTTGTTGTCTGTAACTGTAAGTTGTTTTGCAGTCTTTGCAAGGGCTGGGAAGTGAGTATAATTTGATTGATTCAGTTGAGTAACAATTCCAGCTTAGATTCAAAAATACTAATTTCTTTCATAAGCATTGGTTACATTTGATTTGAAAACGCCCTTGCTATTTTAAATTTAATTTATTAAGGTGATCTGTGGTATCAGAAATGCTAGCCTTACAATAAACTCAGGCTTTTCCATATTGTTTAACAAATCGCTCTTTGCTCTGGACCTCAGAAACAGTTTCACTACTTGAATTAGATCCCAGAATCTTGCCAGCACTTTCCCTTTGCTCAGACAATGAATGTCAATATGAAGAACAAAGTCCCCCCAAATTCCTTTCATATTCTTCTGCAACAGTCTTAAACTGTCGGTGATTTAATTGGTTATCTCGAATGAAATTTACAATTTTCACTACACTATCCATAAGATTTGGCAGTGTATCATCTTTCAGCTTTGAGCAAATAGATTGCTGGTGAATTATACAATAATCCGCTTGAATGTCTGGAAAATCGTTGTCAGCCATCAGCAAACCAATCGGGCCAACTCTCTGTCCCACCATTGTAAGAACACCGTCTGTTGTAACCGAAATATGCTTCTTCAAATCAATACTATTCTTTAATAGAAATTATTTTAGTGCCTTATATACATCCTCCCCACAGGTTGTATTTTTCAATGGAAATAGTGCCAATAATTCTTCTTAAATCCATGTTACATGACAAATCTAACCCAAACAATAAGTTGGACTGTGTCAGTGATATCCCATGATTCATCCAATGCAAGACTAACACCAGTGGCTCACAATTCGAACAAACATTTGGCCAGCCATTCAGATGATTTTTTAAAGAAATAACTGTTCCAATTGGTGGATAACTCTTTCTCAAAATCTGAATCCCTTGACTTGTGTCCCTGCAGATTGGACTTTTCCATACCAGAAATAGAAGTCTGGCATGTCAAACACACTGCCTGGCTTCTCATTAAACAATGAAAACAAAAGTCCAGTTCCAGTGAACCGTTCAAAGTACCGTAAGGATCTCTTCTGTAACGTTCCTTTTTTTACTTGCCATTTTTGCTTTAGTCGATCTTTTTAGAAATAAAAATGCTTTCAAGAATCGTTAGTACTCTCTCTCAGAATTTCTTACTGAAGTGCAATAGCTACAAACACAGCTTTTATCCTGCTTTCCACTCCTGGAATTGATCCTACTCCGATCACTAGTCTGATTTCGTCTTAAAAATACAGGATAGACATACTGCCCCCACCTGGACAGCCTGCCTATTACGTTTCAACTGGTTCGCACCCCCCCCCTTCCGTAATTTGCGACACTTTAGTAGCCCAGATCTGACCCTGTTAACTCATGTCTTATTGTGATCCCATGAAAGCCCCCTGTCGTTTTAATGCTGACACTCACAAATCTAGTCATCTAAACTAGTCCTGTTGGTGGTGTGCATGGACATTTGACGATGACCAGCTAGATACGCATCAAGTTACCGTACTTTTAAGTTGTTTCCAAATTCTTCTCATACCAGCAAGAAGCCAGTATAGGAGCTGCTCATTCCTACCCAAGACAATCAGGGACTGGAACAATCTTTCAAAAGGAACGGTTGAGGCGAAAACACTAGACACATTTGTGTCTATTGCCTCAAGCCTTCAAACCCCTAGTGCATGATTCCCTCACAAAATGGCACTGGAAATCAGTGAAATTTCCTCATCAACACCAGGAAAAGAAACATTGCAAATCCCATCTACATGCATAGGAGCCAAAATGATCAATAAATTGATCGTGGGCCTTTAAGATTTAGAAGAAGAAGTAATTATACCCCTCCACCTGCCACGTGCATGATTTAGCCAAGAGTAGCAAAAGAGGGAATATCCAGACAATTACCAAGACTGTTAGTCACATTGGTGTCACAAGTGGTAGACAATTCAATACACAAGAAGAAGAATTACAATGCACTTAGTAACATACAGGCACAGGAAATAAAATTAAACAAATTTTAGGGTAAATAGAAAAATTAACGTAAACAAACTTGTCAAGTACACAATATATGATTTTTAATTCTTCAGTTATTTACTATTACGAACCTTGTGTGTTTAAGCTAATTTAATTAACCAAACAATACCATGGGATATTTCAAATGAGATTTTTTTCTCTTTCCAAAACTCGCTAAAAATAATTAAATAAATTCCAACAGACAGTCTATTTAACCCTATCCCCCTCAACATATTGTATACCCTGTCCCTAGCAACTGGGTGTGGCACACCTGTACACTTATTATAATGGGGAAAAGTGTTTCTGGCTATTCCTGGCAACTGGGTGGGTTACATCCATAGTCTTAATTCGCAGTAAATGGTTCGCTTTATGTCATTTTATTTTTAACAATGTGGCATGATTTAGTTGCCTTGAAACCGAACTCGCTTCACAGACTGTGTAGTTTCTCCCACTGAAGCATTTCTTCTGTATATTATTTAATATTAATGAACAATTATACAAAGAATAGTTGACTGCACCAACAGGGAAGGGGAGAAAGTAAGAGGAGAAAAATGGCAAAGGAATGATGCGATCTAAATGAAAGCTTTTATTGGCTGCCTACTTCTACTACACACTGGTATCTTAATCTCAACAGCATGTCAGTGGACTTTTTATTCAGCCACATTGATGGAAATCCTATTTTTATGGCACATTTTCAATGACGAGATTCAGCAAAATTCTGATTCAAGTTTATTTTGACAACAATGATACTAGATCAATCCTTTATAGCTCGTGACATCTTTGATCCAATAATAAGAGATGTATGTTAAGCATTCCTGAGTAATTTGGCGAGGTATTATGTTCCTGGAGAGAACATCACAGTAGGTGAGCAACTGATTGGTTTCAGAGGTCGTTGCAGCTTTTTTCAACATATGCTAACAAAGCCTGACAAATATGGAATACAAATCTTGTAGACCTGTGACTGTGAATCTACTTCGAATTAACCCCCTGAGAGGATGCCCATATCTCAGCAAAGAAAATGAAAGTGCCCTGCCAGCAACGAGAAATTAAGCCTGACAAATATGGAATACAAATCTTGTAGACCTGTGACTGTGAATCTACTTCGAATTAACCCCCTGAGAGGATGCCCATATCTCAGCAAAGAAAATGAAAGTGCCCTGCCAGCAACGAGAAATGTTGGAATATGATTGTGACTATGATTTCTTTCATAAGGGACTTGCATGGAAGTGGCCACAATTTCAGAACAACTATTTCATTCCCCGACAACTTGCAGAACCAATGGCCAAGAACAGACTCACACTAGTTGGAACAGTGAAATGGAACAAGATGTTCCCACATAAGGGGTTTGAGCAAAAGAAGGCTCTGCCCCTTAACAAATAAGGTTTTGTTTAGACAGAAAAATGTATTGCTCCTGAGCACAATACAGAATCGTCCAGTTATAGTATACCTTATAGTAAGTGAAACTGAATGCAAGAAATCAGAGATTGTGCTCTATAACAACAAAAGCAAAGGGAGGCATATTCGCCAAGGACCAAATGATGGTGTTCTCTGTGAATACAAAATACTGAAAGTGAAAGATGGCCTTAGTTTATGTTTTTTTTAACATTATTGACTTGGCATCAATTGCATTAAGAGTGGCATTAAAATATAAATATCTGACTAACTCACTGTCTCATGAAGACAACAGACAGTCAATATTGACTTTGCGCATTCCCTCACCCATCCGCAAGTAGAGGCGATCCGTCCCAACACATCAAGATATTGTGAGGTAAAATATAAATATCTGACTAACTCACTGTCTCATGAAGACAACAGACAGTCAATATTGACTTTGCGCATTCCCTCACCCATCCGCAAGTAGAGGCGATCCGTCCCAACACATCAAGATATTGTGAGGCACAACTTTGCCAGTGTTTTAAAATATTTACAAACACTTCAAATTCAAAAGCTGCCCAAACCACTTCAATTCAGCAAGTTTATTGGACATATTTGCAAAACCATTCTGTTCTTTTATGTAAAAACTGTGCAAGCTGAGCCCCTATGTTCCATGTGTACATGTGACTGCTCTGTTTTGAAATGGTTTTTCAAGTTGAATACATGTTATTATTGTTAGTACCCAAATACATTAAGAATAGATATTTATATATTGTCAAAATCTATTTTATGGAGGACACAGACTCAAATAATCAAACAACAACCAAACGAAAATGTTCACAAGCCAGTTTAGATGTTTTTTTTCTTCTATTCAATTATGCACGGGTGTGTTACACCCAGTTGCTACGGACTGTAGAAAAACAGTTTAGGCCTCCAAAAATAAGTCACTTTTGCATGCTTTTTACAATTGCATCCACCAAGGTGTTCATTGCAACTACCTTGTGGATTAGGTAGATTATGAGAAATATTATTAAAAGGAAACTCAAGATATCAGCAATCACAGTCTGTCTTCGGGTGTATTACACCCAATTGAGGTGGATAGGGTTAAAACATGATAGACAAACTTGGAATGATAACATCTTATTCCATAGTTACAAAGTAATGTTACAGCTAAACATGGGATAAAAATTGTTACAATATGAATGGTTACTGACTTAGTAACATCAAACTCTTAAAACTAATTTGACAGAATCTTTATGAAATTAATTTTCTAACGATCTTCAGTGCAAACTTATGAGAGAATTTGGCAAAAATTGTTTTGAAAGAGTGTTAGACAACACAGAACTATAATTCATTGATGTTTTGCTAATTTGCTCTAAATTAAACAACAAGAATCCCTTCATGCAAGGTATAAAAAGATATTTTATTCTAGAATTCTGCACAGTTCTCACCATTGTTTACAAGATATAACCCTGTCTGGTATTGTTTTATGAGAGATGATTTGAGAAAAGGTCAAGATCATGAAAAGTTTAACCATTTGAAGACATCAAAACCGTTGCTTTGCAGCTGATGATATTGTGAAACTTTGCTTGCTTAAAAATAATGCCATGGCAGGGATGATTATTTACATAACAAGAGGTGATATGTTGGTGACTTTAAACTGGGGAGCCTTCTTGTTTCTCTCTCACAGCATCCTAATTAAGGGGAAAAAGCAAATTTCATGACAAAAGTTAATCTGAGCTTAAAATATATTTTAAAAAATTATATAATAATTTTAAATTAAAAAATTGTTTATTTTTTATAAATAAAAGAGTGAAATAAAATATATTTCATTGTATAGCCTTATGCAACATGTTTGTTTGAATAAAACAATGTTACTTTTTACTTGGGTACAAGATTTTAGCTTTATCGAGTATTTTTATTTTTCAGCACGACTAGATTTTAACACTTTTCATGATTAATGTTGCATTTTAAAAAATATATTAAATACAAAAGAAATTGAGGAAAAAGATAATAAAAGTTTCATTTCCATTAAAATTCAATAATTCCCCTCATGAATTCTTTCAGTTAATTTATTGAAAATGTTGCTAGACTCCTTTCAGATTTTAATTCAGAATGTTCGACTGGAATGAATTCTTAATGGTTAATTCACTGCATTTAGTCATTTAAAAAATATTAAAAAAAAGAATAAAAAACAGACATACCTTGAATCTCTCTTCCAGAAGGGATATTTCAGAGATTAAATCAGTTATGGCATTTGTTATGGCTTCCTGTGGGGTGTAGTCAGGAGTGGTCTGGATACGCAGAACAAATTTATGCTCCAGTGGGTGAGGATTTTTGTACCCAGCAAACAATACTTGAGGATCTTTCAAAAGTTGGCTGAAACATGAAGCAAAAATAATGTCATCATAATATGATGAAATCAAGAGACTTTAAACAAAGACAGTTTTGGGAATCATCTAAACAAAATTATTTACAATGTATAAAAACTTATTATTTGACTATTAGTTTTCCACCATTAAAAAGGATGGAAAGATACGCAAGAAGGATAAACAATAAATTAATAGATAATAAATTAGGGATAGAGTAAAAAAATGTAGGAAACTGTATTTCCTGTGTAACCACATATTTGTCCTCGCTTCAGCCTGACTGATATTCATGTATTAAGAATGGAAACTCAACAAATGTAAATTTTAGCTGCCTCTATTTGTGTGGCAAAATATTGTATGCACTTATAAATCCAAGTTAAGAACATTATAATTATTAATAAGTTCAGCCATTCATTATTTTTCTATAAAATGTAAGGTTATTGTAGGTATTGCTATTATACTTCTGTGCGTACCCAGGAACAAAGTTAACTTGGTAGCCTTTATGAAGCATTAATTCTGTGCCTGCAATTTCTTGATGCTATTTCACAACTTGTGAGAGCATTTATTCAATAATAAGACTTATCTTTTTCTTATTTCTATCTTTTAAGAATTTCCTTATTTAAATCAAGTACTTAATTTCATTAAAAAAAATTAACAGCATTAAAAAATACTAATCACCTAATAATTTCAACTGGAGTAAATTAATTTAATAAAGTCATTAGTATGAGGCCATGCTGAAAGAAATTGATTTTACTATTTTTTTTATCAGCACTGAAGTGAAGATGCTAAATAATGCCAGTTTAAACACTTACATTGAAAACTTTGACTCAGTTACTTACGTTGTAATTAAATTCCCAAGAGTATGATCTTCTTTGTTTACGGTGAAAATTGCTGCATTGGGCACTTTGGTATCTTTTTCTATGTAAATTCTGAAATTTATTAGTTTTATTATTCTAATAGTCAAAACAGAAACAGATAATTCTATTAAGATAACTATGATAATTACTGAGCAGAATACATTATTATCAGCCTTTGCCTAAATTAAATTGGCTAGGCCTATATTATGGCTATTTTCACAAATCTATTTCCTCTGAAGTCTAAGTCAAGTAACTATATACTGTGTTCTTACAAAGTCTAGTTTAGTTACTGCAACAGAAGTCATAGGTCCAAGTTAATAAATTATAAATAACTAGAATAGAGTACTAACTAGAATTTTACAATAAAAAAACTGGGAGCCCTACATAGTAACAGCCTGAACTGTAATAGTAATAGGTTGTGAAATGATAGTTATTGATAGTAATAGTTATTAGTATTTAATAGTACAAGATATTCTTCGACTTTTCCCTCGAGACAGCTTGCTGGATCAAGGGAAAGTCACATTGCCATGCTCGAGGCAATGTCGCACGTGATCTGCCTCTTCGCGGCGCGGAAGACTAGTATGGGCGTGCTCCCAGAAGCNGTCAGATCTATCATTAACGCAGGTTCGACTGGGGGGGCTTGGACACGATCCTTCCCCTCCGACCGTGGCTTCCTTAAAAGGCCCTCGATGCCCACTGTTGGGAGACTGGGTGGGACCGAGTAATGCTACAGATGTGGTGCGTGGACTGCATCCTCTCCCCGCGGATGTCCCCATGGGGAAGGCGTCCCCTCTCGCACGTGTGACGCTCGACAGGCGCGTGCGAGGCCAACAAGCGACTGTTCGAGATGGAAAAGGTGGCACGGGACACCTTAAACATTCCTTGGTCGTGCTCCAGTTGAATGTGTGTGGTATCAGGCAAAAGTCGCACGAAGTAACCAAACTACTCCATGACCATAAAGTGGATGTAGGCTTGTTCCAAGAAACGTTGCTTCACGGTAAGCCGTTTCACATCACTGGCTACTCGCTATACCATTGCAAGTGTGACCGATACCAAGGCATTACCACAGCGGTTCGAAATGATCTCACGGTGGAGATCATTGAGTGCAAACGTTACGCTAATACTGACACGTTGTCGGTTAAAGTCTCTAAATGTGGGAAAACGTTCGCCGTGACGAACATTTACAATTCTCCAAGCAATGTGATCACGATCACCACCCACGGGGAGACGATCTTTAAACGGACTATAATTGCAGGAGACTTTAATGCCAAATCCCCCATGTGGGGTTATCCGGAGCGAAACGGCTCTGGTAAACACGTGGAAGAAGTCTGTCTCGAGACAAATCTTATCAGGCTTCAGGACGAGAAGAGTGCGCCCACTCTCCTTCACTACGGCCATGGAACGGAGTCCAGGCCAGATCTGACGCTCGTGTCCGCTGATCTCGCGGGACATCAGAATCTTAGTGTCCTTGAAGATATTGGGAGTGACCATCTGCCCATACTGCTTAGGGTTGACTTGGGACAGGCCAAAACCAAGTGCGATAAACGCCACTGGCTCTTTCGTAGAGCCAACTGGCAAAATTTCCAAAGTCAGTGCGAGACCAAGCTCGGACTAATTGCAGTCGACGTGGCCGACTCAGACTTAGATGTTGCTTTCGAGAAGTTTAATGGCGTCCTTCTAGAGGTCGCCCGTGTGACGATCCCGAGAACGACCGGGAAGCGACCGTACAAGCCCTTTTGGAACAAGGAGCTTGCGAAACTCGTGAAGCGAAGAGCAAAGGCTCGGAAAGAAGCCGCGAGAAAGAAAACACCAGTTGCTCGTGCTGGTTACAATAAACTTACGGCTGAAGTCCGGGCAGCTGTTCAAAAAGCGAAAAAATCGAAGTGGGTAAGTGCGTGTGAAAAACTCAATCTTCTAGACGGTGGGAAGGTGTGGAATCTGCTCGGAAGTCTCTCTGGTGCGGGGAAGGCCAAAAACCCGCAACCATTACTATCGGACAAAGGTGTCGTGGCGAGCGACAAAGAAAGAGCCAATGTGCTAAATGCTCACTTTGCCGCAGTGAACAATGAGTCAAAAGTGTCAAAAGAGACTCAAGAGCATAAGGAAATCCGCCGTCTGAAGATAAGGGGAGCTCGTATCCAGCGCACTGGACCCCACCCTGAGATTTTCACAGTTCCCTTCACAATGGAAGAATTGCAAACCGCGCTCAAAAAGTGCTTGGCGGCGAAAGCACCAGGACCAGACAGAGTTCACAATGAAATGTTAACCCACCTGGGTAAACTGGGGAGAGAACTTTTGCTGGCTCTCATAAACCGAACTTGGACTACAGGTATTTTACCGAAAGTGTGGAAGTAGGCCATAGTGGTTCCCGTACCAAAGGAAGGAAAACCAGGCCATTTACCAAGTAGCTTTAGGCCAATATCGCTAACGTCTTGTGTGGGTAAAGTGGCCGAGCGAATGGTAAATGGACGACTCTACTGGTTCTAATAGAGAAATAAGCACCTACCACCGACGCAAGGTGGCTTCCGTAAGGGTAGGCAGCCCATGGACCAGGTGATCCGTCTTGTTCAGTCCATGACCAATGAGCTTCAGAAGAAAAATCATTCGTTGGCAATTTTCTTTGATTTCAAGCAAGCATATGACCGCGTGTGGCGCGTAGGCCTCATGTACAAATTCCAGAAATTGGGAATCACTGGAAACATGTCCGGGTGGGTGACGGACTTTCTCAAGGACAGGTTTATTGCCACACGGGTTGGCTATAGCCTATCGAGGCGGCTTGCTCTAGAGGACGGACTCCCCCAGGGGTCTGCCCTCAGCTGCACTCTGTTCCTAGCGTACGTCTATGACTTGCAAGAGAGCTTAGTGTCCGATAATGCCATGTTCGCTGATGATCTAGTAATCTGGAGCTCTGGTAGGGACATCAACCATCTGCAGAACCGGCTGCAAAATGATCTCCATAGCATCGAAGACTATGCGAGACGGTGGAAAATGGTTGTGAACACTGAGAAGACGGTTTACTCTAGGTTCACCAATGGAAGGAAGATGCTTAAGGCCGATGTCAAACTCTCCATAAATGGGAAAGATTTGGTATGGGACAGGACTCCAGTCTACCTTGGGATAAAGTTGGATCAGAAACTCCGACTTCATCACCATGTACACGAACTGTGCGCCAAGGCTTCACAAAAACTGGGCTTGGTGAAAAAGCTGGCTTGTACTAGATGGGGTGCAGATGCAAGACTGTTGAGGTCGCTCTACCTTAGCAGTGTGAGAGGAACAATCGACTACAGTTTGCCCGTCCTAGCCTTCACGAGCCAAACGGCTCTAGAGGAACTGGACCGCATCCAAAACCGTGCTCTAAGGTTGGTATGCGGGGCAATACGGACCACACCCACGGCGGCGGTGGAGATCATGGCCAATGTCGAACCGCTCGAGGTCAGGCGGGAGAAGGCAGTCCTTACGACGGTAGAACGTTACCGCCGCATGGAAAGAGAAGATCCCTGTTTCCAACTGCAGAACGAATGGGAGAAAAAGTCCAGATTGAAGCGACCATCCTTCATGGACATGGTGCACAGTCTTGAAAAAGACGTTTCTCTGCCCAGAAACAGGGAAGAAGTGAAAGTGATCCCCGCGCGGGGGCCTCACAAAAGCCTTCCCCTACCAGACATTCGACTGGAAATGATTGACACCAAAGCCAGCGAAGGCAGTCCTCAACTAGACCCGTCAGAGGCTGCACGACGCACGATTGAAGCCTACCCGAACAGCTTGGTTAAAGTCTTTACAGACGGCTCATGTTTCACGGAGGAAAAGCGTAGCGGCTACGGTGTCCTCATCCAGTATCCCGCAGAGATAGCTCCACCCGAGGAGCTATCAGGCCCATGCGGTAGGAATGCAACGAGCCTCGATGCGGAAATTGAGGCGATACTGGTAGCTCTTAAGAGGTTGAACCAACGGCTAGCTAAACGAAAGTCCTTCCCGGACGTAGTGGTCTTCACCGACTCTCGTTCTGCTCTCGAACTCATGGGGGAGAGATCGGTGGGCTCGACAAAGATCACTGCCATTCAGGAGACAGTAGGCTCCATCCATGCACATGGCTCTAAGGTAGTCTTCCAGTTTATCACTTCGCGCTCAGAGGCGTCGCTTCTTGACAGGGCAGACTTCTTAGCCCAAGAAGGCGCAGCCCTACCCCAACCAGACAAACCCATGACTCAGCTCGGAGTCACTGCCTGGTTGAAAGACCATTTCAAGGGAAAATGGCACGGAAAGTGGGACACGGCCACTATTGGACGACAGCTTTACCAGAAATTTCAGCGGCCGAGCAAAAGCGACCCATGGTGGAAGCTTAGTCGTGGAGAACAAAGCCTTATCACACAGATGAGAACTGGGCACTGCGCTACGCGCAGTTATCTCCACAGACTCGACAACAGAAGGGAACCTTTGTGCCGACAATGTGGACTCGAAGAGGAGACAGTAGCCCACTTGGTTGTCACGTGTCCGAATAGTGGGACGGGGGCCGACGGTAGGAATCCGGAAGCTTGCCTAAATGATCTCCTATACGGAAGCGCCCAGCAGAGGAGGCGCGCCGTGGAAATCGTGTCCAGCGTCCTAAGAGATTGAATCTCGACCCTTTTGAGTAGTGATCTTTATTAGTTATCTTTTACCAGGCGGGTTTAAGGGTGGACCTCTGGACAATCCTTGCCCAGCACCACAAGCTCTCGGTGGTGTTACACGGGATCTTGCCCAGCACCACAAGCTCTCGGTGGTGTTACACGGGATCTTGCCCAGCACCACAAACTCTCGGTGGTGTTACACGGGATCTTGCCCAGCACCACAAGCTCTCGGTGGTGTTACACGGGATCTTGCCCAGCACCACAAGCTCTCGGTGGTGTTACACGGGGTCTTGCCTCTCCGTGGCGTGCCTGACTAGTAGGGGGGAGTTTTCCTTCTGAAGCTAAAAGATCCCAGGCAAAACGCATGATTTCCAACGCAACGGAAGTTTAAGCGGCAATGGGTGGCCGCCCAAACCCGTGCCAGTGATTAAAAAGACGCGGCCCTGAGAAAGCCGCCCCTAGGCGACCGTTTCGTTGAGGCAACGCAACGCCTCCCCCGGAGAGGAAGTTAAAACCGTTTTGACCCTTTACAGTCCAGGCCGAACTGCTCCCGGGTAGCGGGTTTGAGGCAACTCAACTTCTCCCCGGAGGGAAACAATTCGTTGGGAACCAAATGCTCGTACAACTCTCAGGAACGGTGGGAGAAAGTTAAGCTCGTGACTACTCCCGGAGTGGAAGTAAAGCCGTCCCACACCAAGGAAGGCACGACTCCCTGGACGGTGGAGGTGACAACGCAACGTCATCTCCGGAGAGGAAGCAAACTGTTCCAACCCCACGTCCCGACTGTAATACTCAATGGGCAAGGGGGGCTGTNACAAACTGTCACACTTTTTTTCCCCCCCCCCCCCCTGGATCGTGACGAACTTTATGGACGGCCCCTTATTATAAATTCTAGCCAGTCGAGTCCAGTGTAGTTCAGTCTAGTCTAGGGAGTGCAGGCTAGTATAGTGTAGTTCAGTCTAGTCTAGCGTAGTGCAGGCTAGTATAGTGTAGTCGTTCAGTACACGGCAGTTGAAGTCAGGTGGTTAGTAGTTAGATGGCTATACTGAAGCTGACATCCTTAATAATATAAGGAATTAAAGAACCAGGTAGATTGGGCTTACAGGAGATAACCATGGACTCCCGCCAGCAACACAGACCGTGGGTGCCAAGCCATTAGAGTCTATACCTATTAGGCCCCAGTGCGAGTGGCCTCACGAGAGGACAAACAAGACTACTGCTGGTTGTGTGATTTGGGAGCCCAACCTGAGGACAATGGTGGGAATGGTGTCAATTACAAATAGATTGATGGGATCATGCTTTCAAAAATATAATTATTGTTAGCAATTCAGTGTTTCTTCCAGATATCTCTCCGGGAGGGCACTGCCCCCCCCCCCCAATCTTCCCAGCCGGAACACAATGTGTACAACAATATAACAAAAATATTTAAAAAATTAAAAATGACATTTGCAAAGTAACTGGTGCATTTAACCAATAACAATTATTGGAATCTATGAAATATCGCTAGGCCCCATATATTTGATGATCCGTTTATTGAAGGCTAGTCCCGTTATAATATTCGGCTATAAAAACGCACTGACCGCCCCAGTCTTACTTCCTGTTGTTTGCATCTATCGCTATTTTTATTTATTTATTTATTGCAACTCCACAAGTTTAAAGACTATAATGACACTGAATGACATTACATGTACATACCTGTAAAGGTCTACGCTATACATGATAGTTAGTCAAGTAGTCAACATGTGCCCCACCTGTGGTCAAATCAGAGTCCATCGCTGGATTAAACATTTAGGCATCATGCTTTGTTTTTTTTTTTTTAATTTAGAATTTAAAGGGCGCCAAGAAATAGTGCACGTTTCATCAATTATTATTAACTCAAAAGTGTTTTTATTTTCTTTAATAGTGCTACCTTTGTTATAGAGTTTCCTGAATAACAGATTTATTATTTAAAAAAAAAATACTAAGCCTATATTTATTCTTATTAACTTCCAAACTTCTTTTCTCTTTCTTATTTCAGATTACAAACAAAGGGCCCCACCCCCTGGTATTGCACTCATTTTTTATATTATTAATTGTATTTTAGATGAGAATCCAGTAGAAAGCTAAGATTTTTTTATTTTTTTTTGTTTTTTTGTTGTTGTTGTGAACTAGCATTTCGAGTATCACGCCAATTCCATTTTTTGGTACGTGTTAAAAAAAATTCTTATTCCTAATTCGTCAATTTAAAATAGATTCTTTGGATTTAGATACAAATATTTTAAAGTATAGCGAAGAGGGAATTTAAGAAAGTTATAGCAGTTTGAAATTCCCCCCAAAAATTTCAATCTACTGAATATTGGGACATTTATACTTAATTTGCATACGACTTTCCCATAGATTAATAAATATAATGTCTTCTGTAACAACTCACGTCTTCTTAACATAGTTATGCCGTTAATTTGAAATTTATAAAAATGACCAGTTTTCAACATCCATAAAAATGTATTGACCTTTCTAATAAAACTGGTTTATTTTTATTTTTGATTCTGGTAAAATTAGAAAATATTTTTAAAAAAGGTAGTCTAAGCATTATAGTTATAAGTAAATTTTTGTTTCCATTTGCGTTTATCAAATAAAATAATATTTGCAGAGCTTTTTAGTGATGGAACCCGTTTGGGTCGATGCGGCTGGACGTTTCTGGTCGCGGAGCAACACCACCGACGGTGGTGCCACATGGGATTTTGCCTCTTCGTAGCGTGGACGACTAGTAGGGGGGAGGGGGGCAACTCCCCGAAGCTAAAAAATCCCTGACCGCAACGTCCCGACCGAAAGCCTCACTGGGCAAGGGGGGGGGGGAGGCGACGTAAAACCTCCTCCCTCAATGAGGGGAAGATTTCTGCACAAACCAACTACTCATGGCCATGTCAAATAATCCATTTACGCAGGTTCGACTGGCGGGGATTGGACAAGATCCTTCCCCGCCGACCGTGGCTTCCTAAAACGCCCTCGATACCCACTGCTGGGAGGCTGGGAGGGACCGAGTAGAGCCACAGATGTGGTGCGTGGACTGCATCCCCTCCCCACGGATGTCCCCATGGGGAAGGCGTCCCCTCTCGCAAGTGTGACGCTTGACAGGCGTGCGCGAGGCCAACAAGTTACTGTTCGAGGCCGAAAGGGTGGGACGGGACACCCAAAACATTCCCTGGTTGTTCTCCAATTGAACGTGTGTGGTATCAGGCAGAAATCACACGAAGTAACCAAATTACTCCACGAACGCAATGTGGAAGTAGGGCTCTTCCAAGAAACGGCAAGCCGTTTCACATTACTGGTTATTCACTTTACCACTGTAAGTGTCATCGCTGCCAAGGCATTACCACAGCGGTTAGAAATGACCTCGCGGTGGAGGTCATTGAGTCGAAACGTTCCTCAAACACTGACACGTTGTCGATTAAAGTCACGAAATGTGGGAAAACGTTCGCCTTGACGAACATTTACAACTCTCCTTGCAATGCGATCACGATCCCCACTCACGGGGAGACGATCTTTAAACGGACTATTATTGCAGGAGACTTTAATGCCAAATCCCCCATGTGGGGTTATCCGGAGAGGAACGTCTCGAGTAAGCACGTGGAGGAGGTCTGCCTTGAGACCAATCTTATCAGTCTCGAGGACGAAAAGAGTGCGCCCACTCTTCTTCACTACAGAATCAAGGCCAGATCTGACGCTCGTGTCCGCTGATCTCGCGGGGCATCATAATCTTAATGTCCTGGAGGAAATCGGGAGTGACCATCTTCCCCTTTTACTAGAGATTGACTTGGGTCGGGCCAAGACCAAGTGCGAAAAACGCCACTGGCTCTTCCGGAGAGCCAACTGGGGAAATTTGGAAAGTCAGTGCGAGGCCAAGCTCGGACTAATAGCAGTCGACGTGGCCGACTCAGACTTAGATGTTGCTTTCGAGAAATTTAATGGCGCAATCCTCAAGATTGCCCGGAAGACGATCCCGAGAACGACCGGGAAGCGGCCGTACAAACCTTTTTGGAACAAAGAGCTTGGGAAACTCGTGAAGCGAAGAGCAAAAGCTCGGAAAGAAGCCGCGAGAAAGAAAACACCTGCTGCTCGTGCTGGTTACAATAGACTTACGGCTGAAGTCCGGACAGCTGTTCAAAAGGCGAAAAAATCGAAGTGGGTAAGTGCATGTGAAAAACTCGATCTCCAGGACGGCCGGAAGTTGTGGAATCTGCTCGGAAGTCTCTCTAGCGCGGGAAAGGCCAAAAACCCGCAGCCATTACTATCAGGCAAAGGCGTCGAGGCGAGCGACGCAAAAAGGGCACATGTACTCAACGTTCACTTCGCCAAAGTCAACAAGAAGGCAAAAGAGACTCAAAAGCATCGAGAGATCCGCCGTCTTAGGAAAAGGGGAGCTCGTATCCAGCGTACTGGACCCCACCCTGAGATTTTCACAACCCCCTTCACAATGGAGGAATTGCGTAGCGCACTAGATAAGTGCTTGGCGGCGAAAGCACCTGGTCCCGATAAAGTTCACAATGAAATGTTAACCCATCTGGGTAAACAGGGGAGAGAACTTCTGCTGGCTCTCATAAACCGAACTTGGACTACAGGTATCTTACCGAAAGTGTGGAAGCAGTGCCTACCACCGACGCAAGGTGGCTTCCATAAGGGTCGCCAACCCATGGACCAGGTGATCCGTCTTGTTCAGGCCATGACCAACGAGCTCCAAAAGAAAAATCACATGGTTGCAGTTTTCTTTGACCTCAAGCAAGCGTACGACCGCGTGTGGCGCACGGGCCTCATGTATAAGTTCCAGAAACTGGGGATTTCTGGCACAATGTTCGCGTGGGTGACGGACTTTCTCAAGAACAGAACCATTGCCACGTGGGTTGGTAATAGTTTGTCGAGACGGCTTGCTCTGGAGGATGGACTCCCCCAAGGATCCGCCCTCAGCTGCACCCTGTTCCTGGCGTACGTGTACAACTTGCAAGAGGGCTTAGTTTCCGACAACGCGATGTTCGCGGATGATTTAGTAATTTGGACCTCTGGTAAGGACATCAACCATTTGTAAAACTTGTTGCAAAATGATCTTCATAGCATCGAAGCTTATGCAAGAAAGTGGAAAATGGTTGTGAACTCTGAGAAGACGGTTTACTCTAAGTTCACGAACGGAAGAAAGGCGCTTAAGGTTGATATAAAACTCCCCATAAACGGAAAAGATATGGTATGTGACAGGACACCAGTTTACTTGAATGTCAAATTGGACCAGAAACTCCGACTTTACAAAAATTTACACGAACTGTGCGCCAAAGCTTCGCAAAAACTGGGCCTAGTGAAAAAGTTGGCCTGCACTAGATGGGGCGCAGACGCAAGACTAATAAGATCGCTCTATCTTTTAGCAGTGTGAGGGGGGGGGCAATGGACTACAGTTTGCCTGTCCAAACCTTCGCAAGCCGCACGGCTCTGGAGGAACTGGACCGCATCCAAAAACGAGCTCTAAGGTTTGTATGCGGGGCAATACGAACCACACCCACGGTGGCGGTGGAGGTCATGTCCAATGTCCAACCGCTCGAAGTCAGGTGCGAGACGGCTGTCCTTACGACGGTAGAACGCTACCGGCGCATGGAAAGAGACGAACCCTGTTTCCAACTGCAAGACAATTGGTTAAAAAAGTCCAGATTGAAGAGACCATCCTTCATGGACAAGGTGCACAGTCTTGAAGAAGACGTAATTTTACCCGGAAACAGGGAGAAAGTGAAGGTGATCCCCGCTCGGGGACCCCACCAAAGACTATCCCGACAAGACATTCGACTAGACATGATTACCACCAATGCCAATAAAAACAGTCCTCAACCAGAACCATCAGAGGCTGTACGTAACACGATTGACGCCTACCCGAACAGTCTGGTAAAAGTCTTCACAGACGGCTCGTGTTTTGCGAGGGAAAAGCGTAGCGGCTACGGTGACCTCATCCAGTATCCCGCAGAGATAGCCCCACACGAGGAGTTATCTGGCCCAAGCGGAAGTAATGCAACGAGTCTCGATGCGGAAATTGAGGCGATACTGGTAGCTGTTAAGAGGGTCCACCAACGGCAAACTAAGAGAAAACCCTTCCCGGACGTAGTGGTCTTCACCGACTGACGTTCAGCTCTCGAACACATAGGGGGGGGGGGGGGATGGGGGGGATAAAAAATGGTCACAGCCATTTTGGAGACAGTAGGCTCCATCCATGCACATGGCTCTAAGGTAGTCTTACAGTTCATCGCTTCGCACTGGGAGGCGTCGCTTCCTGACAGGGCTGATCTCTTAGCCAAAGAAGGCGCTGCCCTACCTCAACCAAACAAACCGATGACTCAGCTGGGAGTCACGGCTGGGATCAAAGACCATTTTAAGAACAAATGGCACAGAAGGTGGGACAAGGCGGCCACTGGACGACAGCTTTACCAGAAAATGCAGCGTCTGAGCAAGGGCGACCCCTGGTGGGAACTTAGTCGTGGAGAACAAAGCCTTATCACTCAGATGAGAACTTGGCACTGCGCGACGCGCAGTTATCTTCATCGACTCGACAACAGAAGGGAATCATTGTGCTGGTTATGTGGACTAGAAGAGGAGACAGTAGCCCACTTGGTGGTCACCTTTCCGAGTAGTGGGATGGGGGCTGACGGTAGGAATCCGGAGGCCTGGGCTAAATGAGCTCCTTTACGGTAGCGCCCAGCAGATGAGGCGCGCCGTAAAAATCGTGTCCGGGGTCCTAAGAGATTGAATCTTGACCCTCTAGAGTATTGAACTTAATTAGTGATGGAACCCTTTTTAATTGAATTTTGTTTTTTGAAAATTCATTTATTAATTAATTAGCTACTGGGTAGCCCTAAAAATAATGTAAATAGAAAGTAAAAGCCACATTACAATTTTTAGTTAAATAATTATTATAATTTATTTTTGGCATAAAACACGCAGATCAAGCAATTTCCGCTTTGCCACCTCAAAATTGTCTGAAATAAAGAACACATTTAAGTATGCGCCAAAATAATGCACCCTTGCATTTTAATTTTGTACAGCTGTCTTTAGCATCCTTAATTATGCACCCCTTCTCTCACGCTGATCAATGGTACAGTATGGGGTTGATTATAAACGTATGCTTAATTATTACCCTGGGGCACGCTACAAACGGAGTGAATTCGGTTTATATATGGCACTGGGCTAAATAATGCCTCCCACAAAACTTTAAAAGCGTTCTTCCCTGTTCAAAAGGAATAATAAAAACATCGAATTCAAATTCAAGTATACTCAAAAATAAACATATTGATTTTGAAATAATCAAAAATTTTCTGGGGAGCAGGCTCCCCAAACCCCTCAACCGATCAAGATTCATCGGCCCTATCCATTTCCGCCCTACTTCTCGATGAAAATGATCGCCGATTTTGGTATCGATAGATAAACTGCCTAGTGGCGTAGCTACTATTAGTGCTGCCATGAGCGGCCAAATATTTTTGCTGTTCTCCCTTTCACGATTCAAATTCTGCAGTTGTCCAAAAATGCCACACCAGCATATAATGAAAAAAGTCACACCTGAGTAGACAACTCAATCCAGCCTATTTCGACGCCACTAGCAGGGGTGTATCTACAGTGGTGGGCGTTAACCCATTATTTTCAACCAATTA
Organism: Lymnaea stagnalis; assembly: GCA_964033795.1. Lineage (NCBI taxonomy): Eukaryota > Metazoa > Mollusca > Gastropoda > Lymnaeidae > Lymnaea > Lymnaea stagnalis. Next base: position 107,946 of record CAXITT010000839.1, on the reverse strand, counting down.
ATTCCACCAAAGCCCACCCCCCACAAGTCTGGCGCCCCGGGACGTATGTCCCATCTGTTACCCCTTAGTTACGTCTTTTGCCACTGGCAACTGGCATACCCCCCCCCCCCCCCACCCCCCAACCCC
>CAXITT010000839.1:95304-106618 GCA_964033795.1 Lymnaea stagnalis | reverse complement strand
AGATAGATAGATAGATAGATAGATAGATAGATAGATAGATAGATAGATAGATAGATAGATAGATAGATAGATAGATAGATAGATAGATAGATAGATAGATAGATAGATAGATGGATAGATAGATAGATCGAGGGATGGATAGATAGTTAGAGGGATGGATAGATAGTTAGAGGGATGGATAGATAGTTAGAGGGATGGATAGATAGATAGAGGGATGGATAGATAGTTAGAGGGATGGATAGATAGATAGAGGGATGGATAGATGGATGGATGGAGGGATAGATGGATGGATGGATGGAGGGTTGGAACCGGTCGCTCGGTAGTAGGTAGGTAGGTAGGTAGGCAGGCAGGCAACCAGGTAGGTAGGTAGGTTCTATAGTGCATTCGGTAAAAACAACTAGAGCCTTTTAATTAACTGTGAAATTAAGCGCCTTTTTTCAAAAAGAAGACCAGTACAGTAAAAACATAACGTAATTACATAACGTAATTTATTTGTTTCCAACAAAAACATATCTAATAACTTTTGAAAATCTTATATTTCTCGATGGGATCCCGATCCCAGTGGGAATACACTCGGCTCCCGTTTCTCGATGGGATCCCGTTTTTCAATGACTTTCCGTTTCCCATAGGGATCCCGATAAGAACCGGATCCTGTTGGAATCCCATTCATCCCGATCCTGGTGGGATCACGATCCCTGAGGGTTATCGATCCTTGTAGGTTCCCGATCCAGTCAGGATTATGATTTCCGGTAGGCTCCCGTTAACTGGTAGGATGCCGCTTCCCTGTGGGATCCAGATCCCTGTTGTATCCTGATCTCTGTGGAATCCCAATCCCGGTGAGATCCCATTTCCCAGTGGGATTCTGATCCCGGTGGATTTCTGGTGGAATCCCGATCCCTTTAAGATCCAGTTCTCTGTGGAATCCCGTTTCCTGGTAGGATTCGGATCCTGGTTTGATCCCGTTACCTGATTGCATCGCGTTACCGGTGGGTTCTAGTTTACTGTTGGATTTCGCTCCACATTAGGATCCTATTCCTCGGTGGGATCATGTGGGAATTTTTTTCAGGTAGGATTATAAAGGTTATGTTTAGAGAAAATCCCGATGAAAGTATAGACATGAATAGAACTAAACTAACATTTCAAGAAGGTTTGAGATCCCACTATATCTCTCCGTTGAACAATTTAGAACTTTCTGGAACATTTTAGATTAATTTAATAACCTCATCGAAATCTGTGAAAATGACTTTTCAATGTAATTATTTTTCGAATACGAAAAATTATACACTAAATGACATAACCATCTTTCATTTAAGTAAGAAGAGGGGCCCTGGCCGGGGCCTATTCCATAATTGTACCGATTTAGTTTTGCCTGAAATAAGGGGCTCTATAAAAATTAGTCAGATAAAAAATGGAGTTAAAATAAAAAATGTGTCCCATTAAAATCTATATAAAATACCCATAGATATAGCCTTTTTTTTTAATAATCGAACTTTCTGGAAAATTCTAGTCCAGTCATGAATGGACTGGATATTAATAGTTTAAAATACCGATATTTCAATATGGACTATGCAAGGTATTACTACTAAGCTTGGCCTATATCCATCAATTCACACAGAACCATTATCGGTTTGATCCCCGTTACCCGATAGGATCGCGTTACCGGTGGGTTCCATTTTTACTGTTGGATCTCGTTCCCTATTAGGATCCTGTTGCTCGGTGGGATCATGTTCCCAGAGGGATTTTGTTCCCGGTAAGATTATAAAGGTTATCTTTAGCCTTTAGATTCCACTGCATATCCCCGTGTAACAAGATAGAGCTTCTGGAAATTCTAGATTAAATTTAATGACCTAGAAACATGTGAAAACCGACTTTTCTACATAATTATATTTTAATACTCAGTGCCATTACAATAACTATTGTTTAGTTAATTTAAAAGAGGGGCCCTGGTGAGGGGTCCCTTTCAATAAGTGTGAAGTTTTATTTAGGCCTGAGATAAAGGGCTCCATAAAAATCAGTCAGATAGCCTAAATAATAAAGTTAAAATTTAAAAGTCACATTAAAATCGGTTTCAAAAGCCATAGATACAGGTTTTTTTTATAAATTATAGAACTTTCGGGAACAGTCTATACAGGGTTTCTTTCAGGCATATCTTGGGGTGAGGGGGGGGCGGGGGAAGTCAATTGCCCCCCACCCCGGATTAAAATGTGTACACCATTATAAAGATAATATACCGTTTAAAATTAGTAACGACTTAATTTTATTTTTTAACAGTTTAAAAATATTAATATCTTTTGTTTTTACCGATTACAATTAGTGCCATATATATGAAATATTGCTACTCTGGATATATCTGATGACAAGTATATTTAAGTGAAATCTTGTTTAAAATGCGTATAGTATTCGATTATAAATATCGCACTAGACGCTCCTGACTATAAATCAAAGTTTTACTTCATGTACGTCGCATATATCGGTATTTTAATCATTTACTTTTGGCGACTTCACGAGTTTAAAGATTAAAATAACACTCTATTTAACTACCTTTAGATCAATATCAAGGTCTACAATTTTAATAATAGTTCTTGCTAAGTATCAAACATACGCAATATATTTTCAAATTATATTTCATCATAAAGACATGACTTTTAAAGTAGGGATAGATGTTAATTATACATCGTGTAATGTCGTTATTCTTTAAAAAAATATTTTTATTTGCAAAAGTTTAAATTTAGTCGACGCCATGTGTGTTGAGTTTACAACATTTAAACTTAAAGAGAGATTTAAAAAAAAATTAAGAATTAAACGAGCGCATACAAAAAATGCACATTTCATCAACTATTATATCGAAAGCGTCTGTCTTTTCTTTTAATGTGCTACTTTCGTAAAAATCTGTCCTCTATAACAGAGGTAAAAATAATACGTAGCCTATATTTATTATGTCCCACCTATTCGCAATGATTTAAAAAAAAAAAAAAAAAATTATAAAAAGAAATAAATTAAAAAATAAAAAAAAAAAAAAAAAAAAAAAAAAAAAAAAAAAAAAAAAAAAAATAATAGAAAAAAAAATATATAAAAAAAAAAAAAAAAAAAAAAAAAAAAAAAAAAAAAAAAAAAAAAAAAAAGATTTTTGTGAACTAGCATTTCGATGATCATGGCAATTCTATTTTTAAAAAAATTGTTGGTACTAATTTTAGAAAAAAATCGTATTCCTAATTTGTTCAATTTAAATAAATTCTGTGGATTTGGTTTAAAAAAAAGTGTTTTAAAGTATGTATAAGAGGCACTTTGTAATTTATCTGAACAAAATTATAGTATTTTGAAATCACAAATAAACATTTCAATCAACTGAATAATGGGAAATATACACTTTATTTGAATACGATTTCCTTAGATAAAATCACACATTTCTTTTGTAAACAACGCATGTCTTCTTAAAATAGTTATGTCGTTCATATAAGATTTATAAAAAAAAAAACACCATAAAAATGTGTAGAACTTTCTAACTAACAGTTTTATTATTTTTATTTTTGACTCTGGTTAATTTGGAAATATTTTGAAAAGGTAGTCTAATAATTATAAGTAAGTTTTTTTTTTTTTTTTCCATTTTCGTTCTACATATAAAATAATGCTTGGAATTCTGGATGGAAACCTTTTAATTATCATTTTTGTGTTTGGGTGTTGAAAATAAATTTATTAAATATGCTCTTTCGATTTTTTGGTTAATTTGGAAATATTTTGAAAAGGTAGTTTAATAATTATAAGTAAGTTTTTTTTTTTTTTTTCCATTTTCGTTCAACATATAAAATAATGCTTGGAATGCTGGATGGAAACCTTTTAATTATCATTTGTGTGTGTGGGTGTTGAAAATAAATTTATTAAATAGCTGTCCCTCAAAATAATGTAAATAAAAAAATTAAATCATGTTACTATTTTTAGTAATATATATATATATATTTTGCATAACACAAGCAGGCCAAGCACTCTACCATTTTGCCGCCGCCCCCTACCCTTTTTTTTCAACCTACATCAAAAGATGATAATTAAGAAAATATCCTCATCACATCTCTTTAAACCCATAAAATATCCGAGGCACACTGCATCGTAGAGGTTGCTGGGCGCACACAATGGTTCTAAGGTTAAGATGACACCTAAATTTTTTAACTAAGATCTCTTACGTTGCTATCCAATTAAGTGTAGAATGTTGCAAAACTAAATTCAGATATGTGATAAAATGCATTATTGTCTTTTTAATTCAGCAAAAAATTCTGGGGACAATAAAGATTTAAAAGCATACTCTTAAGTGTGACACAACTAGAATGAATTTAGTTTACGTCCCACTGGGCGGAATTTAAAATGCCTCTGATCATTGTTATGGCTAATTTTGGCATTTCCCATCCGAAAGTTTGAAATGCAACCTCAAAATTGCCTGAAAGAAACAACAAATTCATGTATGAGCCAAAATGCACCCCTGCATTTTTAATTTGCCTGACTTTCTTTAGCACCCTAAATTTCTGCTATCCTTAATAAAGATTATTTGAAAATCACGCTTCATCCTCAAAGGCTCGAAACGCGGTTCATACCAAATTGAAGTACAAAATGCAACATTACAAAAACTACCCATTCTAAGTCGTTCATACCTTGCAACCATAAACAACACAGGCCAATATACATCTACAAGATGATAGTTACATAGACAACATCACCCCAGCAGGTGTTTGCGATATAGATTAGTCTTCAAATCAGTTTTGAAAGAACCCAGTGTCTGACTGTTTCTGAGAGCGACAGGAAGGGTGTTCCAAATTGTTGGGCCAGCAAATGTGAATATGCGCTCCTCGTAAGTCTCAATGTGAACACGTGGTATTGAGAGTCTGCCACTATCAGATGCGTGGAGTTGTCTAGTGGGTACATAAGGCGTCATGAGCGCTTTGAGATAGGACGGCGCCAGGTGATGCAAGCAGCGGTAGCACAGAGTTGCAATTTTGTCCTCTATGCGACCGCGGACCGGCAGCCAATGCAACTCTCTCAGAAGTATTTTAGCATGGTTGAATTTGCGTTTTCGAAAAACAATGCGAGCCGCATTATTATGTGCTTTTTTAATTTTATCCAGGAGCGTAGATGGAAGACCCACGATAAGAGTATTGCAGTAGTCCATGCGTGATAGCACGAATCCAGACATCAGCCTCTTTGTTGCATCAAACGTTAAGAAAGGCCTGATATCACTAATTCTGCGCAACTCTAGAAAAATCGCCTTGCAAATCATATCAATGGGATTTTCCATAGTTAGCTTTCTGTCTAAGTAGACACTCAGGTTTCGCACTGTTTGAGCAAATTCAATATGTATACCTGAGAGCATGGGCGCCCGCAGGTAGTAGCAAGGTGGGGCACTTGCCCCCCCCCCCCTGGATTGATTGGATAACAATTTTTTAGACAAAAATTGTATTAAAGTAAAGAGAAAATAAAGATAAAGTAACTAAGCTGATGCCCTGTCCGTTCGTTCACCATACAAATACGCTACAGTAAATTAAAACTATATTAAAACATTACTAAAAATTTCTCCCCCCCCCCAGGAAAGTTAATCGATTTTTTTTGCCCCCCCTCCTAGAAAGTTTTCTGCGGGCGCCCATGCCTGAGAGAGTAAGGGTTTTCGTTCACCATACAAATACGCTACAGTAAATTAAAACTATATTAAAACATTACTAAAAATTTCCCCCCCCCCCCAGGAAAGTTAATCGATTTTTTTGCCCCCCCTCCTAGAAAGTTTTCTGCGGGCGCCCATGCCTGAGAGAGTAAGGGTTTGTATGTTATTTATAAATTTTAGCTTTTGAGCGGTAGCGATGGGGATCAGCTCGGTCTTTTCATCGTTTAATTAAAGCTTGTTTATAGTCATCAAGTGCGTAACTCAGTCCACCGTCTTCTGTGTGATACTAAGATGCTGAGGGAACTGAGAGGGGATCACAGATATTTCAAGTTGGGTATCACCCGTGAACATGTTATATAACATATCAAACTGCTTGATCACTGTGTCCAGGTGCTGAACGTTGTTATAGAGAGCTTATTTACATCATATTTCTCGTGCGTGCCCTCTGGTTGACCCCGCATGAGACGCTGTGTTCACAAAGGGGTGTGGCTTAGGCCTTTGAAGTATCTTGTTTACAATCGGCTTCCAATTACGCATTGGGTATAATGACTCGGAATGTACTCCTTAACCCGAGATATGTAAACAACACGTCATAAGCCCTTCTGGAAGCGCCTTACTCTACACCTATATAAGGGATTGACAGGCACGGACGTAGGGAGATTTTCATATAGATTCTCTTAACATTACGAGGCGTGTTTTATTCTTTGTGTACTTGTGTGCTCCTACTTATATGTGTTTATTTCGCATTATTTATTGGCATCATTATTTCTAATTGTATTAACTGTGTACCGGTACGAGATCCACCATACTGTAAGTTGAAGATTGTAATTTTATTTTATTTTATTTTGTAATTATCTTAAGACATAATAAATCTTAATTAATTGTAACTAGAAACTGTTTTGGGTCGTATCTTTAATATTGTTGATTATATGGTATCGTCCTTTGTTAGGCACTGTTTACAACGAGCCAATTAAAATTAAAATAGGAGATTAATTTCTCCCAATACAAGTCAGTGCGTAACAAATTGGGTTGCTCGTCCCGGATATAGCGGACTCTATATTATTATTTTTCTCAAGACCCCAATTCTAACAAATTGGGGGCATCGTCCGCGATAACCGAATCCATATTTTATTCTCATTAGACCCCAATTTTAACAAATTGTGGGATTTTCCGAGGATAATTTTAATCCATAGTTTTTAATACACCAATAATAAATTGAGCGTTTTTTCTGTGGATTTTGACAAACTGTTTACCTTAATACACTCAAACTAATTTGAGTTCACGATACCATTTTACGACACCAACAACAGAGCTGGTTACAATTTTTTCATTAGTGTGTGCACTAAGCTTAAATTTTTATAAAAAAATCATTGTTATATTTTGCCTGTGTCAAAATGGATTTTGATATTGAAAACCCATCAGTAGAGGCATTAGACAAATGTTCTAGGAAGGAGCTATTTTCCATTGCTAAAGCTCTAGAAATAAATGTAGCTCATTCGGCCGTAAAAAAGACCATACGAGACATGATCATCGTTCACTTTGTGGATGAAGACATGTTATCTGAAGATGAACTTGCCTCAGTCACACAACCGACTGATCCAAGTATGGAGCTCCAACTAAAGCTCAAACAAATGGAACTAGATGCCCAGAGAGAAAAAGAACGTGAGCTTAAACAGCTGGAGCTAAATAAAGAACGTGAGCTGAAACAGCTGGAGCTTGAAGCTCAGAGAGAGAAAGAAGAAAAAGAACGAGAGCTTAAACAGCTGGAGCTAAAAGCTCAGAGAGAGAAAGAAGAAAAAGATAGAGAGCTAACAATAAAGTTAAAACAAATGGAAATAACGGCCAATTTAGGAGCAATGGAAAATAGACTCACGGCTCCAGCCGGTCAGGGTTGCGATGCAATTAAATTTGCAAAAGTAATCCCTAAATTTACAGAAAAAGAGGTTGACCAATATTTTGCGCAGTTTGAGATAACTGCCCAAAATTTTAAAATTCCTGAAACTATGTGGTCCACCTTACTTCAACCAGCCTTGACCGGAAGGGCATCTGAAGTCTTTGTGTCCCTGAATGCGGAACAGCGCGGGGACTATAACCTAGTAAAATCATTAATACTTAAGGCTTATGAATGTGTCCCCGAAGCATACCGTAAAAAGTTTAGGGAACTGTGGAAACGTGATGGCCAGACTCATGTTGAGTTCCTCCGGGAAAAGGAACGGCTCCTGGACAAGTGGCTGCACGCAACCAACACCGAGACAGACTTCAAGAAATTCAAGAACCTCATTCTGATGGAGGAGTTCAAGAACTGTGTTCGTACTGAGGTGCGAATACATATTGCAGACCGTGGCGAAGGTGACGCACATACGGCAGCAGTGTTAGCCGACGACTTCACCATCTCACATCAACTTTCCAAGAATCCATCTGACACCAAAAATGACAGGCACAATAAGACAGCTGTATCAACTTACAGTAAACCTCCACAAAAACCATTCAAGCCCGGTACGAAAGAAATTGGTGCAAAAGACACATGTGCCTACTGTAAAAAAGAAGGACATACGAGGGATGATTGCTGGAAACTCAAGAAGAAAACTGAGAAGACCACACATCCTGGTACACAACACAAAGTCTCCGCTTGTACGTCTCGTCATACATCTGGAAACACATTTTCAAAATTCAAGAGTTTTTGCTCTCCAGATGTCCATACAAACTTCAAAGAGGTTTGTCACGACTCATCAAAGAGTTCCATTATGAACAATAAGGCTAGTTTTACTGACTCCAGCCAAGTTCCTGCTTCGACTGCGAGTTTTATGAGCTTGTCGCCAAGATCCTTTTGCTCCAAGAAGAGGTCTACCTCCAGAGGGCGTTTTACTGAGGACTTGTGTGCAAGTTTTGACGACTCTACCCAGAGTTTTACTTCCTCTACCCTAGCCGAATGTTCTCAAGACTCCAACAAGAGTTTACCTACCAAGGTCCAAAATTCTACATCAGAAACTACTGATGTCATACAAGACTTCATGCCTTTCATATCGGAAGGATTCGTATCACTGCCAGGTGATTTTTCCAGTCTACAACCAATCAAAATCTTACGAGATACAGGTGCTTCACAGTCCTTGCTACTTGAGGGTATACTTCCCTTGTCTGAATCTACTGCTACTGGGAGCAACATCCTGTTACGAGGTGTAGAGCTGGGATGCATAGATGTACCTTTACATCTCATCAACCTAAAATCAGACTTAGTCTCCGGACCTGTGGTTGTGGGTGTCCGACCAACATTACCATTGGACGGCATCTCGTTGCTGCTAGGCAATGACTTAGCTGGTGGGAAGGTGATAGCCGAGCCCATCGTTACTCATGAACCTTGTTTAAATGAAAATCAGGAAGAAGATCAAGAATTGTATCCAGCATGTGCTGTGACAAGGGCCATGAGTTCCAAGATCTCCACAAAGAGATTTCACAAAAAAGCCATAAAATTCTTCCTGAAATTGACCTGGGAAAAAACAATCCAACTCGAATGCAACTTATTGAAGAACAGAAGAGTGATCCAGAAATAGTCAAACTTCGAGAGAACGCTTTGACCCAAGAAGAAGCAGAACAAATCCCTGTATGTTATTACCTTCAAGATGACATACTTTTGAGAAAATGGCGACCTCCAGACGCAAATGCTGAAGAAGAATGGAGGATAGTTCATCAAATAGTAGTTCCTACCCCATTCCGGAACGAAGTCCTGAACTTAGCCCATGACTCACCACTTTCAGGTCATTTGGGAGTAAAGAAGACATATCACAAAATAACGTCGCACTTCTTTTGGCCCAAAATCAAGAAAGATGTGGTTGACTACTGTAGATCATGTCATACTTGTCAGGTGGTAGGGAAACCAAATCAGAAGATACCAGCAGCTCCTCTTCAACCCATTCCAGCATTCGAAGAACCTTTCAGTCGCGTTATTATAGACTGCGTTGGACCTCTGCCAAAGACAAAATCAGGTCACCAATACTTGCTGACAATCATGTGTGCGTCAACAAGATTCCCAGAAGCTATTCCTCTTCGCAATATCAAGACTCCGAACATCGTCAAAGCCTTGACGAAGTTTTTACATTGTTTGGTCTTCCGAAGTCTGTACAGTCTGACCAAGGAACCAACTTCAAGGCTGGAATATTCAAACAAGTGATGAACCAGTTGGGCATAGAACACTGCTTGTCGAGTGCATATCATCCTGAGTCACAGGGAGCACTTGAGCGATTCCATCAGACGTTGAAGAACATGATGAGAACCTACTGCCTAGAACAAGAGAAAGACTGGGTCAAGGCTGGAATATTCAAACAAGTGATGAACCAGTTGGGCATAGAACACTGCTTGTCGAGTGCATATCATCCTGAGTCACAGGGAGCACTTGAGCGATTCCATCAGACGTTGAAGAACATGATGAGAACCTACTGCCTAGAACAAGAGAAAGACTGGGATGAAGGCATCAACATGCTATTGTTCGCCGCAAGAGAAGCAGTTCAAGAATCACTTGGATTCAGCCCCTTCGAACTGGTGTTTGGCCACACGGTTCGCGGTCCCCTTAAACTTTTAAAAGACACGTGGATGTCATCGGCATCCACGGAAGGACTTCTTGACTATGTCCAAAAATTTAAAACTAAACTTTTTAATGCCGTTAATTTGGCTAAAACACATTTAAAAGATTCACAATCTAAAATGAAAGTTTGGTATGACAAAAAGTCAAAATTCAGACAGTTTGCTTCAGGGGACAAAGTGCTTGTGCTTTTGCCAATACCAGGGCAGGCCCTACAAGCTAGGTAGCTGGGTGGCCGAGCGGTCTAAACTGTCTCAAACGAAATAGCTGGTGGTCTGGAGTTCAATCCCCACCAAAGCCATTCCCAAGCAACCCGGGTGGATGGGACTCGTTAGCCTTGGACGGCAACCTGTCTAAGAGAAGGCAAACTCTGAGTTTAAACCAGGAGCCAGAATGATCAACAAATTGATCGTGGGCACCTCAAATATAAGAAGAAGAAGAAGCTAGATATTTTGGTCCTTATGTTGTTGAGTCCAAAATCAATGATTTAAATTACCAGATCGTAGAAGAAAGAAACAGTTATGTCATATTAACATGTTAAAAGAATATTTTGATAGAAAATGTGATGATCATTGTCCATCCTCAGAAACAAATGTTAACACAATCTCAACTGTAACTTCAGTACTTAAAGAAAATGTTACTGAAACCTTTGAAAGTGTCCCAGAAAAAGTTGGTAATTATAAACTTAAAAATTCAGAAGTATTGGCCAACTTAGATAAGAAACTAGGACATTTGTCATTGTCAGAGAAGGATGTTGTTAAGTCTGTTATTGCAGATTTTGTTTTACTCTTCCCTGATGTGCCTAATAAAACCAACATTGCTGTACATGATGTTGACATTGGCAATGCAGTTCCGGTCAAGCAACATCCCTATAGGGTCAATCCGGAAAAACTTGAAATAATCCGATCTGAAATAAAATACATGCTTGAAAAGGATATAATTGAACCAAGCTCTAGTAACTGGAGTTCATCATGTATTTTAGTCCCAAAGCCTGACAAAAGTTACAGGTTTTGTACTGACTTCAGGAAAGTGAATGCATTCACAAAGACTGATTCCTTTCCGATTCCAAGGATAGACGATCTTATAGATCGAATAGGTGATGC
>CAXITT010000839.1:59534-92638 GCA_964033795.1 Lymnaea stagnalis | reverse complement strand
CCCCCCCCCGAAAATCCCCAAGATAGATGGATCTTGACCAAAAGTAGTACACATACACTTTATTATCCATATTCAAATACCATAGGGTAAAGATAGGCCTAGCTTTGTAGCAATACTCTTCTTAGTAAGTATTGAAATATGGTCGATTTAAAATTAAAACCGGTAATATCCAATCCATTTTTCCTTACACAGTCGACTGGCAATAGCGCTCAACGTCATCTCAGCATTATTCCCAGCCGATAAACGGTTTACAACCGCTAGCACGTATTATTCCCAGCCGACTGTGAATAGCAACTCGGAACACTTTGGTTTTACTATTTGGGCCTTACCGAAAGTTATTCATAGCATAATCTTTAAATAGTTTGTGACGTACTTCCTTTCGACTCTTGCACCACTGGGGTAAATTACTAGGACATAGGCAACGTTTAGGACAATATAAGGGCCACGTTTCACAAAAGTTAATTAAAAAAACAACAGCACAAGTATTACTAACTCTTAAGCTGAAACCGCAAACAAACTCAAACTATAATTATGTCTGGAGTACACTTGGAACGCTTGGAAAGTGTTGATAACACTTGTCCAGTGTGTCATGATATCTATGAAATTTACGCTGTTGGACCATGCGACCACCCTGTTTGTTACCGATGCTCAACTAGAATGCGTGTTTTGTGTGAACAAATGGACTGCCCAATATGTAGAAGTACTATGCCTCAGGTAACCAAATTATTATGTATCCAGACGTTAAAATTTCACAGTTTTAATGGGCCTTGGATGTTTTTATTTCCTGCTTAAATAGATCTTCGGTACAGTTCAATGTTCGGGCTCGGGAAACATGGATAAACGGCTTTATTTCGTTTGGGGTCGTTTGCAAATCATGTCACGCAAACAAACACGTTATCAGACCCCTCCCCCCTCGTCACAAATCCTTTAAACCCCCCTCCCCACACCACTTAGTATTACGTCACACCTAAAAAAATTCAAAACAACATTTTCATAACTAAACTACTTTTTTTTTATATTTCGGCAATCCTCCGAAGTCCGGTCTCAAATTATTTCAGATGATTACTCCTTACTTAAAAGTCTAAGGCATCATTTTGTTTGAAATTCATGTTTGTGTATATTTCAATAAATGTATTAAATTATGGCAGGTGGGCCTGCTGCACTGATAAGCATTAGTTCGGTTATTTTGCCAGCAGCACAACTGGGCGGAATTGAAGTAACTCAGTGTGAGTTGTTTATCCTGTAATGTCAAAGAGGCTTGAAGGGTTGGAGTGGCTAGCCCGACATGGCTTGATTGGAAACAATGTTAATTGTGGAACATGCAGGCGCCCAATGGCCTTAGTCGCTCTTGTGGAATGCAACGACGTTATTTTTTGTAGCGTTTTTGCCCACGCAACACCCGTAGTAGTGTTAGAACCGGGTCATTCTTTGCCAACTGTGATCTAACAACTGAAAAAATAGTTATGATCATGTATTATTGGGTTTACGAAGTCAAGTGTAAACACGTTATGTTGTTCGAGAGTCTAGAGCTGGGACACTATTGTCAACTATAACAACTATATTCGTCAGGAATACTGTCAGTGGATGCTGAGACCTAATGGGGGGGGGGGGGGGGGGCTTCGATGCAAGCAGCCAGTTTTCGTTGAGATGGATGAGAGTTGCTTTTTTCCACAGAAAATATCACCCAGCGACACGTTGTTACGTGTGTTGTTGGCTTGGTTGAGCGTCATGGTAGTGGATGATGTTGGATTAGGGTTGCCAGATACGTGGACACCAAAAGGAGGACATAGTAAAACAAAAAAGAGGACAAAGGAGGACATTTTGAATGTTTCATTTGAATCGTCCCGGATTAAACTCACAGTCAGCACAATTTTATTGTAATAGTTGCCAATTAAGTGTATCTTACTCTTAGTGAATCGACCAAGAAACAGTTACGTTAAAAAAACAAATTCTATGAACACCTTTTTCAAAATGTCAAAAAACATCATTTAAATAGCCAATTGTTCAATCATTACCTTATAATCTATATTAATTTTGAATACTTAGGCAGAAAAAAAGACGTTAATTTTTTCAATGACGCGGACACTTTGATTAGGTTTCTATGTCTCTCACTGTCAACATGGCGCTCCAAGTCATTAGCTCCTTTGTTGGCAACGGACAAGTAATTATCGCAAATGGTACACTTTGCCTCATTCTCATTGCGTCCTTCAACGAAGCTAGGACACTTATTTTTCATAGTGTTCGAGAATTTGCATTTTCACTTTGTAGAAGCCATTTTCATAAACATAGACGGCAAAAATAACAAATTAAAAAAACAATTTAAATTTGCGTCTTTGTTGCCGGAACTGGAAATAACATTCACATTTTGACCATAGATAATATAGCTGTTACGCCCTGGCTTCTCTTGTGAGAAATTAATCTCTTCTTTTTAATTTTATGGCTCGTTCAAACAGTGCCTAACAAAGGACGATACCATAGAAATACGATAATAAAGATACGACACCCAAAACAGTTGCCACTTACAATTAGTAAGATTTAATTTAGTAATAATACAATACAAACAAAAGAAATATAATTATTATAAATCATGAACTCACAGTATGGTAGATCTTGTACCGGTACACAGTTAATACAATGTGCCAATTAATAATGATGAACGATCAATGCGAATAAACACATATCAGTACACAAAGAATAATACACGTCTTGTGAAGTTAAAAATACCTATCAATCTCTCAATCTCTCCTCTCAATTGGCCTGTCAATCCCTTTATATATAGGGGTCTACCGACGCGTAAGCCCTGCCTTCCAGAAGCTACTCAGCATTTGTTTACATTTCTAGAACAATTGCAAACGTTCTACAAAATACTAGGAGACAGTCTAACATATTTAATTGGAAAGGCGGTAGTAAGCAAGATACATCAAACGAATAGGCCACGCCCACAACAAACGCTAACGTCTGCTAGGGATCTAATTTGGGTCAAGCAAAGTTCAAGCTTGGGAAAATAGTGAACTACATAACAACAGCACAGAGCTAGAGTGTTAGAATGACTAAAATCGACTGTTTCGCAGAAATGCATAGACTTTGTAGATTGTAACAACGTAAACATACAATGTAATAGTTGTAAAAACGATACATAAAAATTATAATATAAATGTAAGAAAAGCTGGACATTTTAAAGATTTTAGCTTTGCCTGCAGGACGGAGAATTTCCTCCTTTTGCCGGACGTCTGGCAACCCTATGTTGGATGGAGGTTGTTGGCCGTCGAGATGCAATAACACTAGAGCGCATTATCACTGATCATGTGTTACCAGGGACAACTATCCTCACGGACGCTTGGCGAGTGTATCAAAACAAAGTGGCTATTCGGACCCGGGTCCGAGAAGTGAGAGATTGGGATTAAAATTTAATAAAAAATATTATTGCTAGGTTTTAAGACAAAATTTGGTATCAAATGAAAGATAATTGAATGGACTATATGTTTGTAAACTTACTTCTTCAGTTTAACTAAAATAAACTACCACAAATGACATCCGAATAGCATTGAGTCTAAAGGGACCAGGGTCTGAATAGCTGCGATGTGTGTCATTTTGTCTAACAAATCGAACAATAAAATTTTAAATAGTTTAATCCCAACCTCTCACTTCTGGTACCTGGGTACGAAAAGCCACTTCTAAACACAAAACAATGAAGTCCTCCCTGAGTCGAATGTAAAATTGCCACAACAGTTTTTACGTCATTTTCTGATATGCCCAGAAGTTGTGCTCAACTTAGTTTAAACGATACCTATAATACCAGAGGCAATTTGGACTTCAAATTAATGTTTTTAAAATAATTTGAATAAAGATTTTAGATTTTTTATTTTGTGAAGACACAAATTTTTGACAACCCCCCCCCCCCCCTCCCCCTGTCCCAAGTGTCACAAATTCTCTATTTCTACCCCCCCCCCCTCCCCCCCCCGAGCATGATGTCCTTTGTGAACGACCCTTTATGAAAATGGTGATCTCTACTTTTTAATTTACCGAGCGTGCCATTGTTTACGATTTTTTTGCCAACTATATACCAGCATGCATATTCTATTTCCACCCACATCTTAGAGTAGACATATTGTTTTTTCATAGACACTTTAGGGCTAAAATGCAGTTAATGGCAGGGCCAGCGATGTCTGCCATATCCACGGTATATAGGTCATGGAGGTCCCCATGTCAACTACTGTCCATGGTTCCGTTTCTCAAAATATTTTCCCATCATTTTAAAAATTTTTGTCTTGGGGGGGTAACCCTCCCCAGAAAATTGTGTTGAAATGTTAAATTGCGACATTATAATTATATAAATGAGTGGCTTACGGGTATTTTCTTTTCAACCAATCAAAAAACAGCCCTTTTAACCATGCGGATCTTTTTTCTGATCTTCATCATAAAAACTTGTACTTACCTCAAGCTAACGATTAGAATTTATTTTAATTTCTGTCGCCAGCCAAGTTGATTCTAATAATATGTTTTGATTTTTGAAACAACATAATTAACTTAAAAGGAATGACATACTAATTTTTTTGTCCTTCATATGGGATTAAAATATACGTACAGCTAGTGCTTGACTTACGACCTATGCAACTTAACGGCCATTCGACTTTACGACCACAATCACTAGCCATATTAGATTTCAGATTTATTTCCGCCTCAATTATCAGTTGAACGGTGTTTTCTGCAATCATTGGCAGTTGTTAACTAAGGAAAGGGAGGCATGATACTATGCTGCTAGCCCGCGTCATCAATTTCTAAGAAATAACACGGTCACACTCAATAACCCTAGGTCCATTGACTTCCCCAAGCTCGGCTAAAGCGTTTTGATTGGAGAGCTCTTCAGAGTTTGAAGAGTTTCAGAGTGAACATGAACTTGAAACGATTCAGGAAAAAATAGTAAAACTCACCAATGACCTTTCTTTGGAGTGTGAAATTGAAGATGTTGAAGAGTTGCTAGACAAAGAATCCGGAGAACTTACAAATGAAGAGTTAATCGAATTGAAAGAATAACGAGTGGCGGAAGAAGAAAGAAGAGAAGCCAAGAAAGAAGAGGATGAGCCAGAAAGAAAGTTCACCACTAAGTGATTATCAGAAGGTTTATCTTAACTGAATAAACTTCTCATACATTTCGAAGCAATGCACCCAAACATGGAATGATTTTCAAGGATTGAACGGATGGTGCATGATGTGTTTCAGTTGTATCGTGAAATTTATGATGAAAAAAAGAATCTTACAATTCAGACAAAGCTCACCATGTTTATGAAAAAACAAACTCCGGTACCCCCAACTGCTGCCTTAGATGACGACATTCATGATCTGCAGCAAAGCACCAGTGGCCAATAAAATGTTTCGTATATGTTTATATATTTTGATGTTAATGACAATTTGATGTGTTTTGCGATTGGGAAAATGGTTCCAATAGTATTTTCCACACCTGTATCTTGTATGTTTAGCAAATATTAATACAATTAATTATTAGGTCCATAACCTTTTATAAACATTGTTTTTACAATTTATTTCAGGTTGCATTTGTATATAAGAAGCAATTGTTCAGAAATATTAATCTGCGTAACTGCATTCCAAATCGCAAGTATAAAATATTCTATGATGATGAAAAAGTGGAAGAAAGGTTTTCAGAGCTCTTGGAGTTTCGTTGTAAAATATGCCGTAACAGAGACCCTGAGAAAACATTTGCACAGCTACAGACACATATGCGAAGGGAACATGAGCTTTTTGCTTGTGACCTCTGTGTTGCAAACTTGAAGGTTGGTTCAGCCTGGATTCAGTTGACTTAAACCCAAGTACTTTTCCCAACCCTTGTTTAGTTTAGTTGAAGTCCTTTTTAAAAAAAGATAAAAAATCAGAAGTGTTTTAACATAATCATACATAATACATACATACATATATATAATTTACCTTTGCATATTCAAATTTAAACTTATTTTACCTGTAGATTTTCCCAATTCAACGGAAGTTTTATACACGGAAGACTCTTGCTGTTCACAGACGTGTTGGAGATGAAGATGATAAGTCATATAAAGGCCACCCACTTTGTGAATTTTGTGATGTACGTTACAATGATAAGGATGAGCTGCTAAAACATTTACGCAAAGATCATTTTTTTTGTCACTTTTGTGATCAGCAGGGCTCAAATGCCTATTATGAGTAAGTATTATAAATATTGTTTTGACATAAATAGAGTCTAGGTCTATTTGTTCAATTTTAATTAAAAAACAAAAAAAGCGGTGTGGCCATTCATTTATTTTAATTTTTTATATTATGCTGAAAATGTTTGTTTTTAAAAAGTAATTTGTGTTACAAGCCCCTCTAAAAAATACAACAACCATTGTCAACAGGCTTTTGTGATCATTAAAACTTCTGGTTAAATTGTTAAATACAACCTCTTTTTCTCAGCCAATATCCTGATTTAGCAAAGCATTTCTCGGAGTCCCATTTCCTTTGCACTGAAGGAGAATGTGCAAATCTATCCACTCGCTTTACTCATGCTTTTGCATCAGACATAGACCTGAAAGCCCACAAAGCAGCCACACATGGCAAGAATATGTCTAAAGCTCAGTCACGTGAAGCTCGGACTATAGAGTTGGACTTTCAGCGTCTTCCTCGGCGACAAAACAATAGGGGAGGTGTGTGGAATGGCTAATTCAAATTAATATAGAACTAATTTTAATTTCAGGCTAATGCTACATTATTAATAACTCAATTAGAGGGTAATATTTTACACATGTTTTCAAACAAATGGCTATAACTGTAAACCTTGTTCAAGTTCTAATAACTTTCAAAACATTAGCCAAGTCAAGTTCTTCATTACTTTGTTATTGAACGAGTTATAATATTATAATATTAATAGGCTTGTCTTTCAACTCTTTAATATATTTTGTTTTTAGGAGATGACTTTGATGGGGCAACACATGGAAGAGGAGGCGGTGACAGATTCAATAGAAGGTGGGCAAAGATCAGTGCTATCTTATTTATTTATCTTTTCTTTAGACTGTTGTATTATGTATTTGAAACTAGTCTCAAAAGGGAATCTATTTATTGTATTTTAATATATTTTAAGTTTTAAAGAAATGTATGGCTATTCCAGACAATCCTGACAGAAAAAATTCTGTGTTTAGTAAACGTAAAAGCACTCTTCCTAATCATGCTAAATGGCAAAGCACAGATTAAATGCAGTGTTCAAAATGACACATGGGTCCAGATTTTCTTAAATTATCATATAATATGTTATTGATGCAAGTTTTGGTCCTAAAATGTTTAAACAATGATCACTTTTTTAAAAGGAATATTGAAATGTGGACTCTCGTGGTTTGCTCCCCAGAAGAGATCGTGAATTTGATGTAGACCTACATCGTGCCCTAGAAGAATCAAAAGAGCTAGTAAACTCTCAGGCAAAGCCATTTGAAGTAGAGCCAGTTCCAGATCCTGTTCATGATTTTCCGACTTTAAATGGTTCCATAGTTCCTGCATATGTTACGTCAGCTGTAAGCTACAGTAGGCAGCCAAAAACTCTTGAGGAGGACTTTCCTATTTTGTCTAATCCAAACTCCACCCTGAGCGGTAATAAGAATAATCTACAAGCCCCCATAAAGCAGTACTCTTCACTAGTAAATCCGCCAGTGGATAAAAAACCATTGGCCCCGGCTCAAAAAGAATCTAAGCCTGTCTCTTTAGGATCTGTTAGCAGAGCTCCACGTGAGCGCTGGTCAACAACAGTACCTAAAATTACAGAAGATGAGTATCCAGCACTAGGTGCAGGTGTGACCACAAATGATTTAGTTTCTAATTCTGCCAACAGCTCTTCTAACTGGATTAAAGTGGGAAAACCTGTGGGTATCGTACATGCAAAAAAGACAACTTATGCTCTTGATAACAATAGCCCTTTCAAATTCACACATACTTTAAAAACATCAGTAAAAGATGAGAACGATTTTCCGTGTCTAGATAGCGGTGGATCTCGGGGAAATAAAGTTTTTCCATTTACAGAGAAGTTAAAACTGACCAATGGTAGTAGTGACAGTAAAATTAAGAAACCAAAATCTGAAAAATATGATGATGCAATGTTTGAGCTACCTGAAAGTTATTACACGTCATTTGAAAGCTCGTCAGAAAAGCAGGCAGATAGTGCACTTGAAGCCTTTACTGTTGTTGAGAAGCGAAAGACTACTGTTCCATCCAGTAAAAGTTTTAATGATTTTCCAGAATTACCTTCACGGGAAAATAAAGTAAGTGTCACTAGTGTTAGTGGATATGACAAGAAGAAGATAAATAAAAAGAAAAAAGAAAATAAGTCATCTTTCCAACCAAAATCAGCACCTAGTCAGGAAATCAATGCATCTTTAAATGAAATAGCCCAGGCCTTGGTTAAAGGATCAACCAAACAAGATGAAAAGCATGGTTCAGTGTTAGCGCGTAAGCTGCCAAAGCCCACAGACTGGTTTGATAATCCACAAGTTGAGGCAGCTGAAACTATTCAGCAACCTAAAAAGGTTGAGAAATCACCACCATTGAGGCTAAGTGGTTTATCACTGACTTCTCCTCCCTTTAAAGTTGATGATAACTTCCCCTCCTTGCATGCCATGTCTACTTCAGTCCAGCAGCCTAAGCCACCACCAGGCTTCTCAGCTGAGCCACTTTCACCTGTTATTAAAGTTACCAGCCCCATCCCTGCACCCCCCGGATTTAAGATCCCACCAAGCACTCCTCCAGGATTTATACCCAGTGCTGTGTACATCCAGCCTGTAGGCTTCAAGGAACGCAACCTGAAACTAGTTGGAGACATTCGACAAGCTCTCGCCGTTGTGGAACAAGGCTTTGACAGCTTCAAAGCACTGTCTGCCCAGTTTCGACAAGGTGCAACAGATGCCAGCCATTACTATTTCAGCTGCCAGGCTCTGATGGGAGATGAAAAATTTGTCAACATTTTTCCTGAACTGTTGGCCCTTCTTCCAGACATTGGCAAACAGCAGGAGTTATGGAAAGTGCATCAGGCATCTATTGGTAGGACTTCCAAATCATCCTCTGGCACTCTTGGAACCGGTGAAGTTGAAACCCCAAGCACAGCCCATTGGCTGGCTGCAGAGACAATATCACAATGTTATATTTGTGGGCAGGTGATACTTAGGCATGACTCTGTTGACCACCAGCGCCAACATACCGGCTTCATTGATTTTTCATCTCTAGGTACAACAGTGTCAAATGCCAGTGGAGTTGTTTGTAAATAAATGGATGATGTCAAAAAAGATAAAATGATGGTTTAGTTGATGCCTTGTTCAAATTCTGGTTTATTTGTTTACAATAGATTTTCTTTATTGGCTTTGGGATATTAATAACCACTGACTTGTATAAAGTTCTTTTGTTAAATTTAGTTATCAGTTTTATTTCTCCAGCTTTAGTTTCTATCATATTATTAAAATTTGTTGAAGATGTTAAAGATTTCACTTTGTTCTGGTATTTTAAGAGTAAATTTTTCTAAATAACAATTTTTTTCTTCTACTTCTAGTTTTTGCATTAAAACACTATGTTTAAAAGGCAGTACATTTGTACATAATATGTATATATGAGTTCTTGTAAATCTTAGAAGAAATGTTTATAGTTATTGCCACTACTTGTTGTTGATTGTTAAAAGTGTAAACTAATATTATGTTGTATTTTTTTTATTGGTTTGTTTGAAAATTAGCTATTAATAAATTATAAATAAGGTACCAGTGCTCTAAAATTATTATTAACAATTCATTCTTCATGGCCTTATCTTTGCCTCATTAGCTCTAGTGATGCATGAGCCATCCATGAATTCTGTCCTTTTTCTCACTCTCTGTCATATTGTCAAGGTTGCTTCTCCATGAGTTTTGTTTTAATTGCTTTTGAATAAACTACTAGTCCTATCATTTTTAGCATGGATTCCAACAGACGTGTCAAAGAACTCTTCTTTGATGAACCTGGAGACAATGGTCCCTAAACTATAATAATAGAGGGATTTCCAATTTATACTTCAATGAATACTGCAGATGTACATTTTAAAAGTCTCAATGGAATAGTGGGACAACACACATTCACATACATTTTTGCTTAATGATTAATCAATGGGTGGCTTTTTTGTCAACATGTTTTTCCTATTAATATTGGTAGTATTAGGCAGTAGAGAAGTGATGGGATGTTTGGCTCATCAAAAATAATAGTTATCTAGGTATGTATGAATGGCTGTAATGCTGTGTTCTATAGGCGGGCAAAAGAAAATTTCCAGAAGTTAGTACTAATATTAATAGTAAAATGGATTCTTATAAAGTGCATCAGGTGAATGTGTGTTTTGTCAAATATCTTGAGTAGATGGGAAGTTCATGTCTTGCTCTAACCATTGTTGGACGGGTTACTTTTAGTGCTAGTCAAGTAAGATTCATTAGAATTAGATGAGGTGCGAGATTTATTTATTACAAAATATTCATGAACCTGAGAAATGTTCAAAACAGTGTAACAAGACAATCTTAATTTTTTTCAAATTCAGTTCATAAGTCACACAATCAAATGAAAACACATTAATTTTTTTGTTTTAAAATAAAAGTAAGCCTTAAAACATTTCCTGCCAAAAATGCAGGCTAACCTAAATGTACTGTTCGTTTTTGTACACAAAGTAGTATTTTGCATTAAAGTAAAGATAAAGTTTAAATCTAAAGGCACTATTCAACAATTCAAGTATGAAGTAATGAAGTTGAAATGTTTCTTTATCAAAATTAATTGTTTTATAATCTTGAAGGTGAAGATGCTTTAATTATTTACCTTTAAATCAACTTGGAAGCAAAGTATGGAACCCTCTGATATTTTATAGACGTGAAAAATTATTAAATATTCCATAATTGATCAATTAATCTCAGCCTCTGCTAATAAATGTAATTTTTTGTAGGAATGTTAGAATTTTTAGATTGTTTTAGTCATTTTTTTTCTTTCTTTTGTTGCTCTGTGTTTTTTTAATGCAGTACTTTAAAAAATATTGTAATGAAGCCATTTTGTAAGTTTCATTGGATTTATTTAAATTTTATATTTTCTATTTAAAATAAATGTCCTGAAAACAGATAAACGAAGTATATGGGTAAGTGTAGCTTTTTACACTAGGTTTATTTTAAAGTGTATTACCACAGAAGTCATGGTGTTCTTCTTGAATAGTTTTGTTAAACTAATGCATTCAATAACTTAAAACTACATAGTTATGCATATATTTAAATTTAGTTGTAAAGATTTGAACTTCTAGCATTATAATGATACTAATGTATTTAACTTTTAGTTTTAGTAACCGTTCATGGTTCTTCAAGAACAATGTCCTACCTGTAGTTCAGTAGAACATTAATTAGTGGAGAATAGGAATCTTACATTTTAATCTAACCCTACAGTAAGTATGGATTTTGCTTCTTTTTTATATGAAGTTGCTTTTATGAACTATTTCTTTTTATAAATATTTTCTAATTTTAAAAGTAAAAGACAACAAAAATAATGGCATTAATAAAAACTAAGCCTTTTTTGTTTCCTTTTTGAGAACCTTTTTAATTTTCTTTCTTGCTATATTAAATTTTAAAAAAATGTTATTTACAAAATTTCATTTGTTATGGATAATTTGTTTAAAGAGTTTTGGTTACTGGTACTTTCTCTTTTAAGTTCTATTGATGAATATTTTAGACAAGCATATTTGCTGTACCGTGTACTCATTATAGACTTGGCTAAAACAAGTGTGTAATCTTACTGAATTCTAGTAATTAATTTTTGTGAAGAATCAAGCCTTAATAATTCAGGACTATTGCAAATTGTTGAAACTATTGTATTCCAATTAGGAACTGTCACTTAATTGTTTTAGTTTCAATTGAATGATGACCCCCAAAGTTTTCCCAGTGTGAAAAATCTAATTTGTGTGATGTCCTCTACCCTTGTACTCCAGATACCCTGAAAAGGGGATTATTTTAATGTCCTACACCTAAACTTCATCCAGTTTTGGTTGCTTCATTAAACTTACCTCTATACCTATGTGTGTACAACTTGTGTATTTTTTTTTAAATAGTTAACACTATTTTATTTATATGCCTAATGTACATTATTTTTGTCCTTGAAAAAAGACAGTGTAAAGAATTTTACAATATATTTTAGCCAATATATTCCAGGGCTATGATATGTAAACTATACCAGGGCTATGATATGTAAACTATACCAGGGCTATGATATGTAAACTATACCAGGGCTATGATATGTAAACTATACCAGGGCTATGATATGTAAACTATACCAGGGCTATGATATGTTTAAAAAGAAAATAAGATCAAGGTGGATCTAGATATAAATGTGTGTTGAATAATAGACCAATATAGACCAGATCTGCACAACTCAAAATCAAAATGTAAGGTGGGCCGTAATACTTGATGAAAACTTGTGCGGGCCGAAAGAAAATAGGACGTGAGTGGAAAGCTATTAAGAAAATAATAATAAAAAAGAAAATTCGTTACCGGTACTTCGAGGGCCATAAAGTGGGCGCTGGCGGGCCCTAAAGTGGGTGCTGGCGGACCGTGGGTTGTGCAGGCCTGACATAGATTAAGGAATTAAATAATTTTAAGAATAAGAGATTTAGACTGCGATAAAACTTAATTAGATTCAAGGCATAAAACTGTTTGTGTTCGCAACAATTTTGTGTCTTATTAATGCGAAGCTTAACCAATGTTACGTACAAAAATAGTCGGTGTTCTTTAGATTACAGTAAGAAATCGCTGGCGTACATCATTCTTGTTAATACAAAGGCAGGTGCCGAAGGCAGGAATATGAATATTATATTTTATTATTGTGGCCAGGCCGTGTCCATTCATAGTCTGTAATTTCCATTCAGCACATTGTTCGGGGAACTTTTAATTTCGGCATGCCATGATCACATTGTATTTAGCTGTCAACACCGTCAGCAAGATCTACGCAACTTGCACCGGTAGCCATTACAATATATAATATACATCTCTTCACCAAATCCAAAGAAGGTTTTGAACCAGCTGAGACCACTGCAAAATAAATAACGCCATGAACGAGCATGGAACCGGCGTTAAGTCTTCAGACGACCTGTACGCAGTCCCTCGTAGATACCGGCGTTTAAGTCTTCAGACGACCTGTGCGCAGTCCCTCGTAGATACCGGCGTTTAAGTCTTCAGACGACCTGTGCGCAGTCCCTCGTAGATACCGGCGTTTAAGTCTTCAGACGACCTGTGCGCAGTCCCTCGTAGATACCGGCGTTTAAGTCTTGCAGTCCCTCGTTGATATCTGCGCTTAAGTCTTCAGACGACCTGTGCGCAGTCCCTCGTAGATACCGGCGTTTAAGTCTTCAGACGACCTGTGCGCAGTCCCTCGTAGATACCGGCGTTTAAGTCTTCAGACGACCTGTACGCAGTCCCTCGTAGATACCGGTGTTTAAGTCTTCAGACGACCTGTGCGCAGTCCCTCGTAGATACCGGCGTTTAAGTCTTCAGACGACCTGTACGCAGTCCCTCGTAGATTATCACATTGCAAAATGTAAAACTCTATGATTTTCTTTATTATAAGGACTCGGGAAGTATATAAATCACATAAATACTTTTTTATAAGTTGTGCCAGGCAATTAAGCTTTAGTGCTGTGCAAACTACCGGTACATTAAGAGTTGTTTTTTTTTCTTTCTCAATTTTTGAGTTATTGTTGACCATGTCCCTGAAATGTTATGCATCTCCCAATGGAGTGGGGTATGAAAAGGTCGCGGTTATTCGGACCCAGTATCAGAAGTGAGAGGTTGGTTTTCTTAAAAACAATATTAAGAAATATTATTGTTGGGTTTGTAAAATAAAATTTGGTGTCGAATGAAAGATAATTAGGACTATATGCTTGCAAACCTAATTCTTCAGTTGAACTAAAATAAACGACCACAAATGACACCCGAATAGCGGCGATGCGTTTCCGGTTCCATTGTGACTAAATTCCTATATCACCGGAACACAAAAACTGAAAGGTCGCTGATGAGAAAAGCTATTATTTAAGATTATTTAATAGACAAATATGACGTTGTATGCAATTTTCCAATGATGCAATGGAGCTTTACTCCATATTGTAGTATTATTTTTTGTAGAGCACGGTTTTTTCGACATTTTTGAGCTTGCGCAGATGGATGCGCCGAGTGGTTTTGACGTACCTAAATGATTTATCGCTCCCATGCCTTTGTCTCAGCGGCAGTATTCCATTCAGCACATTGTTCGGGGAACTTTCAATTTCGGCATGCCATGGTCACATTGTATTTAGCTGTCAAGACCGTCAGCAAGATCTACGCAACTTGCACCGGTAGCCATTACAAATGTCCATGGTTGAATACATCTCTTCACCAAATCCAAAGAATGAACCTTTGTTCCCATCCTGAACTATGCCACCAAATGAACGTTATTTTATTAAGACAACGGACACTAATCTATTTATAACTGCCTGACAGTTTCTGTGTATTCTGTCGATAGATGGCCCCGGGTTCTCGCCTTCCAAAACCAATGAATACGCCACTGACTGCCGACGCTAATGTTTCAAACATCTTAAGACGTAAGAATAAAACTGTCAAGGGAAAAAAAAAGGCAATGAGTGCTTGGAGTCACCGTGTCCCGTATCAGATCCCACTGATCAACGACCGACGGATAGAATAGCAATCTATCCTTTGAATGAATCAATAAGTTATTACATTTTCACTTACTAGGCTGAACATAAGAGCTTTCATATCCCCACATCATTATTGTTTGGGACGCCCGGGCTAAGCTATATTTGCGAGTCATAACAAGGCGTGCTGTCATCCATTCACATTTTTTGTTTGTTTATTCAGCCATAAAACTTCTTTTCTTCCTAACCACGAATTTTTTAACAGAAAAGAGCCAAGATTGGCTAATCTCCTCTTCATTGACATTTATTTTCAGCCCAGATTTTATTTTCGTGTAATATTTAAAAAAAAACAACAACTAAATCTTCCTTTCAACTCACCGGGGCTTGGGCTAGGAAGATGCGGGGCCGTGGGAAAATTAAATTTTGTGTGGCTGTTGATGAAGCTATATACCAGGGGTCTCAAACTCGCGGCCCGCGGGCCATTTGTGCCCCACAAGACGATATTTTGCGGCCCGCTACATGACAGGAAAGTTTAGTGTTAATGCGGCCCGCTCGTTTTCCCAATTATCATGTCTAAGTCTATAACGTGACCCTCCGCGAAAGTTTCAGTAGAATCTCACCGACTAGTCTATTTCTGAATTTTATTTTGTCTGTATAGATTTGGACGTTCATAATTATAGTGGTAAAAACCGTTGTAAAAATCTGACTAAAAGTTTTTATTTTATAGCATATTATGAGACAAACATGGCCAAAGTGCAGTTTTGAGAAACGTTAAAAAATTCAGTTTGTGGGTAATGCACAACCATGATTGTGTCAGTCGTAGCAACCTGACACAGTATCAAAGAATCCCTATTAAAATTGCCACTAGTGTTAACAAGTGAGATAAATTCCGAGCCTGTCAGCTTGGTCACTTTCAAAATAGGGTTTGTCAAATATGCCTTTTCTTTGATAAAAAAATCAAAATTCATTCTCCCTACAATAGCATCTTCCATCGCATCAATAATTATTAAATATTGCCTGCCCCTGCCTACTGTTTGAATACCTTTTAGCCGTCAAAGCCTTCATGGAGAAGGATGGGGTGGTTGTTCCTGGTTGATCCCAAAACGTGCCAAAGTGTCCTCGTTTTATAGCCATTTTAATTTTTTCTATAGTATAGTAGTTACTATCCTAGTGTCTCATTTTTATTTTACTTAGTTTAAATGTTTTTAATAATTGTAAAGCGCTTAGAGCTTTAAGGTAAGCGCTATATAAAAATACCTAAATAAAAAAATAAATCCCAAATGGCTCATGGACTTAGCTTTTCTTGTTGACATTACACAGGGGCTGAAAGTACTCAACAAGAAGTTACAAGACCTGGGGTAGCTTGTCAGTGTTGCCTATGACATTGTCAGGGCATTCTGCAAAAAACTTGTGTTATGATTTTGCAAAGGTACAGGAAGAATTTGATCACATTTTTTTAGACTTCAAAACAGACAGAGCAACTTTTAGTCTTTTTGCTGACCCTTTCTCCTTCTGTTTGGAAGATGCAAACCCCCCTCCCCCCCCACCCCAACCCCCCCGCGCTTCAAACGGAGCTAATTATTGATCTTCAGTGCAATTCTAAGTTCAGAGGGGTGAATAGAGAAACAGAAAAGCGTGCCCTGGAAAATTTATGAGAGCATTTCCTTCCACCTTCCCTGAGATTTCCAGGTTGTTCAAGCGGATCATGTGCCTTTTTTGAGAGTACCTATCTGTGTGAAAAGCTCTTTTCCATTATGAAATTTAACTATTTAAAGTTCAGGGTCAAACTTACTGATGAGCATCTTCAAGCTCTACTGAGGGTCTCAGGTGCATCCTCCCTCAAGCCACATGATGCTCAGCTTCGTAAGAAGAACCGCTGCCAGGTCTCGGGCAACTAGCAGTAGGAGGAAGAACCGCTGCCAGGTCTCTGGCAACTAGCAGTAGGAGGAAGAAAGTCAAGTCTAGTTCTTGAGAACCTTAATGTTTTTTTTGTTGTTTTTGTTATTAATAAAGGTTCAGCAGATTGTAACAGTTGTACTTTATTGATTTTGTAATCGCCTTTTTTTGGGGAATACTTGTTGCGGCCTCCGGATGATTTGAGTTTGACACCCCTGCTATATACGGTGTAATTAAGACACCCCATAGTCATATTTGGACTTTATGATGGGACACGTCATACCTGGTATTTGCTCACTTGCTTAGTTATCTTTTTTTTTACTGTAACAGTCGAGTTGCCCCGAGCCGGTGCTTGGTTGTTGCTAACTAATATCATTGTTGTCAAAAACACAAACCTGAATAAGCTACATACAGAAGCAGTGGCGTAGCGAGGGTGTTTGGCGCCCGGGGACAAGATTCGCGCCCGGGGACAAGATCCATTTTTAGCGTCCCTTTTTCTTTTTTTTCAACTCTCAAACCCATTATTTTCATCAATAAAATATTATCAAAGCACATTTTGGCGCCCCTAACTAGCTGGCACCCGGGGAATCTGTCCCCCCTGCCCCCACCACGCTACGCCTCTGTACAGAAGCTCTTAAGACTGCATTATGTAAAAAAAATAAGTTTCAGATGGTAATGGGAAAGCAAATTACACAGAAAAAATCGAAAGTTCTTCATCGTCAAGGGATAGTAACAATGTCTCGTTCAATTGAACATTTTGAGAATCCAAGCAATCGAACCTGAGACAGATAGCCTCTTGTAAATTTGTATCAAATTTTAAAAATGAGAAACGTCTTTTTACGCTTGCAACGGTTACCGGGACTCACGATATTTTGTTCGCGATTGCAGTATTTGGAAATGAATCTGCCATCGGCAAAAGCAATTGAAGACACCGTTATGCTGATTGTACTTCTTTTGCAATGATTTCTCTCAAGATCTTCAGTTACTGGCAATAGTAAGTCCGAACCATCTATAAGCAGTGAATCACCTCTTCTCAACATCATTGCCAAATTATCCACACACTGTTGGCTCATGGAACGGACTTGCTGAAAATCATTTTAAAATGCAAAAATGTAAAAGTACAGTTGGAAACGTGTCTTCAAGCATACCAATGTCAAGAAATGTTATATTCTGAAAAATTCTTCAGGTGTCTGTTGTGTCTTAAACTGTAAAAGTTAAAAGCCTTAGAAAATCAATTATCTTAGTGAATAATTTCAAATCGTAATATTCATACTGTACATAATAATAAAAAAAAAACGCAATTTTTTCCACCTTTGTCAACAGCTGTTAAACTTTCAATGAATCCACCCCCCCCCCCCAAGTAATTATGTCAACATTTTAAAACGTTGTTAAATACTAAATATTAATGTTTGTTGAAGTATAAATATGATTATTGTCAGTATACTATAGCTGACAATTGTAGCATACTTTCTAGCTGCTTTTATCTTCCCAGGGAGTAGCCAGTTGTTGCTCTATCGTGACAATGGGCTGATTTATCATTTTCATCTTGCAGAACTGATATACCAGACAAGTCAACATCATCATCCTCTAACAATTGAGCACTTAAAATAGAAGCATTGTCAGCGTGAGCAATAATTACCATAACCTCTGTCTGTCTGCTGGCACTTACTTGCATCGAATCATTTTTGTTGAGGAGCAGGTCGTAATTTCTCACGCATTGTCGGTGCTGTTGAACATGCTCTTTCAAGATGACTTGTGATGTAAAATAGATGTTACAGATTTTGGAAATACGTTTAAGCAGCGATGTTTCACTTATCTCTATTGTCATGAAATGTTTTGAGAAGCTTATTCTGAGACAAATTTTGAATGACGTACAGCAAAAACTTGACCCCCACCAATTTGCTTACAAACCTGTCCGAAGCACGGAGGATGCTATCTTACTATTGTTGGAGAGACTTTATAATCACATAGACAGCCTTAAAATATATGCCAGAGTGCTTAAACTTCTCATCAGCATCAAAATGTTTTATTGATGTGCTGAAAATGTACAATGCAATTAAAAAAAACCATTTTCATTTGTTTGGATCAATAAAATAATCTTATCTTAACTTATCTTATGTTGTTATTATTTTGACTACACATGACACTTGAACCTTGTCCTTGAAACACGATCACAAACATACCGCCATAGTCATTTACGACAAACAGAATCTACAGGCGAAGAGAGGCCAACTTTTGACCTCTCTTGCAGTAACAAAATGTGCCAACATTCTAACCAGCCATCAGCAGTGCACAGACAACATTCTGACCAGCCATCAGCAGTGCACAGACAACATTCTGACCAGCCATCAGCAATGCATAGACAACATTCTGACCAGCCATCAGCAGTGCACAGACAACATTCTGACCAGCCATCAGCAGTGTACAGACAACATTCTGACCAGCCATCAGCAGTGTACAGACAACATATGACCAGCCATCAGCAGTGCACAGACAACATTCTGACCAGCCATCAGCAGTGCACAAACAACATTCTGACCAGCCATCAGCAGTGCACAAACAACATTCTGACCAGCCATCAGCAGTACACGGCAGACAGACACACATTCAATAAATCTTGCTAAAAGCCTAAGTATTATATTTATATGACTATTTTAACTTACACTCATTAAATTTGTTAAAATAATTTTTCTAAGATTAAAATTTTAATAGAAAAAACATGATTGTTGACGTCAAATAATTTACTCCCCATTGTCAACGATTGTCAAACATTTCCACCCCCCCCTCTATTTTGTTTACATAATTAATGGACGACCCCTGACAGTTGACTATGGTTCAATCCCCAGGAAAACCTTGTCATCCAAAAGACCACCAGCACCCTTAGTGGACGGTACTCGTTAACCTTGGATGACAACTTATCCAATCCAAGAGAGGGAGAACTGAATTCAAACCCGGAGCTGGAGTCCGTAGGCTGTATTACATTGACACAATGAAAATTCCGCAAACTCCTGCAACGCTACTGGTGCCACTATCATCCACACATGATGTTCCCTTTGGTTATCCTAGATTCCTAGAACATTATAATGAGTCCCGCCAAAAAATAAATAAGTTTCTATGCTGTTCTCTGAACAGAAAGGTTGGAAACCCATATCTAACTCATACACTGAGAAACATAAGACTTGAATCAAAAATCATTTCAAGACAAGCATGCAATCGACGATCGATAAATCTTTAAATGACGACTCTGAAATTTCAGTCTCACTGTATTTGTAATACTTCCAGTGAAACATTCTAATATACAGGCGAGTGGATCTGTCGGGAAGTGGCTTAAACGTATATGTTTTGCTTTAGGTGCTCATTTTATTTTATTTGTTTAAAAACTGATAGTCAGGCTATGATGATTTTTTAATGAGTTTAATTCAGTGTAGTAGGATATGTGCCGAATAGCAAGTTAAAAAATTGCAATGAACACGCTGATGTTAGAAACATTTTTTCTGGGTTGTTAAAAGAATTTATTTGAGAGAACATGGAACTAAATAATGGAGTGACAGACATTTAACTGGATTCTGTATTATCAAGATTTAAGATTTTTAAGTCTATTTTTTTCCAAAGACCAAAATGACGCTGTAGTGGAATACCCAAATATAATTTTGTTCGCTTATGCCAGGGTTTCTTAACCTGTTTAGTTTGTCAATTTTGTCAGTCAGGTGAAGGACACGGACAATTTCTAATAATAAAGTATTGGTATTTAAATTCATATAACAAATTACAAAGGTAATGCAGCTCATGGATCCTCTTTCACTTACAATTTTTAACTGATCCTCCCCTCCATCAATCAAATGTTCAGAGCTCTTGATATATACCAATTTAAATAAATATACTCATGACGTTTTCTTGATAATAAGAAGCTTGGAATTTAAAACATATATATCTTTATTCGATCATGCAAATGAAATTAGCAGAAATTCCTCTTCAATGCGCGTACTCAAATAAAGGAAACAACCACACAACTTATTTTTAGCAAACATGCCTTATCAGTCTTTGTGGACACCGTGCGTACATAGCCTGCAACTTGGTCAAAAATGGGTTAGAAAGGCTTTTAACTTCCAGCCTTTCACTTTCACACAACGATAGCTGGACGAGGCGTGCTGAAAAATAACTGGTAAACAATTCATTCGCACCTGATAAGATCGATGGCCCAGTCATCAAAGATAAACATGCACGGAAAGTGAGTGTCCCCTGCATGTATGTCCTTGCGGTCTGTTCAGTCATCACAGTGAGACGTCATGGTGCGTTCAATGTGTTGTTCAAAGGCATGTTATGTCTTGACATGGCTCAGTGATTCATGACTTCAATTATAAGCCTTATGATCGACCGGCCCTGTTCAGACAAATGTGGACCATGCCTTGAGTAGGATGAACGGCGAGTAAGTTTTTTTAAATTATTAGGGGAAAAAAAAAGGGAATTCTTAAATTATTATTTTTTTAATCAAGTAAAAAGAATGAGAGAATTGGTAAACGTGGATTTTGTGTCCAATCTTTGTATGCATACACAAGCTATATATAGCCCACCAAAAGATGGCGCTCACAATGCGTGATCTTCCCATCTATTCAACTTTCTAGAACAATCATGCATTCAAGTAGCGTGAACTATATTGATATTCTAATGTCTCACCAAGAACATCTGTACATTGAGACTACTGCTAGATACAATATTACGGACCAAACGCGCTTGCGGTATTTTTAAGAATCTTTGTTTAGCAAAATCAGCGCCATGCGGTAGCGTTAGTGACATTGTTACATAGAGAATTATGTATCTCTTATATACTACAATACCGATGTTATTCGAACCCGGGTCCCCTTAGACTAAATGCCATTCGATGTCATTTGTGGTAGTTTATAGTTAAACTGAAGAAGTAAGTTTACAAACATATAGTCCATTCAATTATCTTTCATGATGCCTAATTTTGTCTTACAAACCCAACAATAATATTTTAAATAGTTTTTAATCCCAACCTATCACTTCTGATACCCGGGTGCGAAGAGTCGCAGCCTACGAAGTATCCCGAATATTTAAAAACAAAGAACTATAGGAAAGGTATTTTAAAACTCGTTTACAAAATTAAGAATAAAATGCATACAAAGATTAATCAAAACTAGATCTAGCCCGCCAAACATTGGTGACAGCAATGTGTGAACTTCCCATCTACTAGATCTAGCCCGCCAAACATTGGTGACAGCAATGTGTGAACTTCCCATCTACTAGATCTAGCCCGCCAAACATTGGTGACAGCAATGTGTGAACTTCCCATCTACTAGATCTACGCCGCCAAACATTGGTGACAGCAATGTGTGAACTTCCCATCTACTAGATCTAGCCCGCCAAACATTGGTGACAGCAATGTGTGAACTTCCCATCTACTAGATCTAGCCCGCCAAACATTGGTGACAGCAATGTGTGAACTTCCCATCTACTAAAGTTTCTTGAAAAACATAACTCAAGTAACGCACATTTAAGAATCCCAATTGTTGCTCTACCCTTCCCTCCATAATACTACGTCACTGCACACTTTTTATTTCACGCCCATGAACTCTATTCAATATCCTGATGTCCCAACCACTTTTAAACAAGCAATTTTGACACCAGACTTCAATGGAGACGATTGCATTGTCCGAAAAGAAAATAGTACGCACCAAACGCACCATTAACAACCGTAGTCCAGTTAAAAACACTTTTGACATCAACATGACATCAGTGTTTAAAACCCTTAACAACAGAGGTCCCATTAGAGAACTGTTGTCATCAACAGCACATCAGTGTTTACAACCCTTAACAACAGAGGTCCCATTAGAGAACTGTTGTCATCAACAGCACATCAGTGTTTACAACCCTTAACAACAGAATTCCCATTAGAGAAACTTTTGACATCAACAGCACATCAGTGTCTACAAACCTTAACAACAGGGGTCCCATTAGAGACAAGTTGACATCAACAGCATATCAGTGTAAACAACGTTTAACAACAGGGGTCCCATTAGAGACCCTTTTTACATAAACAGCACATCAGTATCTACAACCCTTATCAAAAGAGGTCCCATTAGAGACAAGTTGACATCAACAGCACATCAGTGTCTACAAGCTTTAACACCAGAGGTCCCATGTTACGCACTAACTTGTATTGGGAGAAATGAATCTCCTATTTTAATTTTAAGTGGCTCGTTGTAATCAGTGCCTAACAAAGGACGATACCACAGAATCAACAATATTAAAGATACGACCCAAAACAGTTTCTAGTTACAATTAATAAGATTTATTACGTCTTAAGATAATTACAAAATAAAATAAAATAAAATTACAATCTTCAACTTACAGTATGGTAGATCTCGTACCGGTACACAGTTAATACAATTAGAAATAATGATGCCAATAAATAATGCGAAATAAACACATATAAGTAGGAGCACACAAATACACAAAGAATAAAACACGCCTCGTAATGTTAAGAGAATCTATATGAAAATCTCCGTCCGTCGTCCGTGCCTGTCAATCCCTTATATAGGTGGGTCTACCGACGCCCAAGCCCTGCCTTCGAGACATTTCGAGAAAAATCCCAATCATTCTACCAAATACTATTTGGAACAGATTAATTATTTTTATTCGTTGGCGGCGTAAACAAGTTACTTCAAAGGCCTAAGCCACACCCCTTTGTGAACACAGCGTCTCATGCGGGGTCAATCAGAGGGCACGCACGAGAAATATGATGTAAACAAGCTCTCTATAACATCCCATTAGAGACAAGATAACATCAACAGCACATCAGTGTCTACATCCCTTAACAACAGGTTTCTCCTTAGAGACACTTTTGACATCAACAGCACATAAGTGTTTGCAACCCTGAACAACAGAGGTCCCATTAGAGAGCTGTTGACATCAACAGCATATCAGTGTTTACAACCCTGAACAACAGAGGTCCCACTAGAGAGCTGTTGACATTAACAGCATATCAGTGTTCACAACCCTTAACAACAGAGGTACCATAAGAGACCTTTTGACACAAACAGCACATCACTTTTACATTCCTTAACAAAAGAGGTCCCATGAAAGACCTGTTGACATCAACAGCACATCAAGGTTTAAAACCATCAACAACAGAGTTCCCAATAGAGACAAGTTGACACCAACAGCACATCAGTGTTTACAACCCTTAACAACATAGATCTCATTAGAGACAAGTTGATATCAAGAGCACATCAGTGTCTACAATCCTTAACAATAGAGGTCCCAATAGAGACAAGTTGACTTAAACAGCACATCAATGTCAACAACCCTTAAAAAAAAAAAAAAAAAGGTCCACTTAGAGACCTGTTGACATCAGCAGCACACCAGTGTTTACAACTCTTAACAACATTAGAGACAAGTTGATATCAAGAGCACATCAGTGTCTACAATCCTTAACAATAGAGGTCCCAATAGAGACAAGTTGACTTAAACAGCACATCAATGTCAACAACCCTTAAAAAAAAAAAAAAAAGGTCCACTTAGAGACCTGTTGACATCAGCAGCACACCAGTGTTTACAACTCTTAACAACAGAGGTCCCATTAGAAACATGAGGACATCTACAGCACATCAAGTTTTAAAACCCTCAACAACAGAGGTCCCATTAGAGACAAGTTGACATCAACAGCCCATCAGTGTCTACATCGTTTAACAACAGAGGTCCCATTAGAGACACGTTGACATCAACAGCACATCAGTGTCTACAACCCTTAACAACAGGTTTCCCCTTAGAGACACTTTTGACATCAACAGCACATCAGTGTTTACAACCCTTAACAACAGAGGTCTAATTAGAGACTTGTTGACATAAACAGTACATCAGTGTTTACATTCCCTAACAACCGTGGTCCCGTTAAAAACACTTTTGACATCAACAGGACATCAGTGTTTACAACCCTTAACAACAGAGGTCCCATTAGAGACAAGATGACATCAACAGCACATCAGTGTTTACAACCCTCAACAACAGAGGTCACTTAAGATAACTGTTGACATCAATAGCACATCAGTGTCTACAATCCTTAACACCAGAGATCCCATTAGAGACCTGTTGACATCAACAGCACATCAAGTTTTAAAACCATCAACAACAGAGTTCCCAATAGAGACAAGTTGACACCAACAGCACATCAGTGTTTACAACCCTTAACAACAGAGGTCCCATTGGAGAACTGTTGTCATCAACAGCACATCAGTGTTTACAACCCTCAACAACAGAGGTCACTTAAGATAACTGTTGACATCAATAGCACATCAGTGTCTACAACCCTTAATACCAGAGATCCCATTAGAGACCCGTTGACATCAACAGCACATCAAGTTTAAAACCCTCAACAACAGAGTTCCCAATAGAGACAAGTTGACACCAACAGCATACCAGTGTCTCCAACGTTTAACAACAGAGGTCCCATGAAAGACCTGTTGACATCAACAGCATATCAGTGTTTACAACCCTTAACAACTGAGGTCCCATTAGAGACCCTTTTGACATCAACAGCACATCAGTGTTTGCAACCCTGAACAACAGAGGTCCCATTAGAGAGCTGTTGACATCAACAGCATATCAGTGTTTACAACCCTGAACAACAGAGGTCACACTAGAGAGACTTTTGACATCAACAGCATATCAGTGTTCACAACCCTTAACAATAGAGGTACCATTAGAGACCTTTTGACACAAACAGCACATCACTTTTACATTCCTTAACAACAGATGTCCCATTAGAGACCTGTTGACATCAACAGCACATGAAGTTTTAAAACCCTCAACAACAGAGGTCCCATTAGAGACCTGTTGACATCAACAGCACATCAGTGTTTACAACCCTTAACAACAGAGGTCCCATTAGACACTTTTGAAATCAACAGCACACATGGATAAGGTCATAGGGCGCCTTAAAAATTATGTTCTATTATTTGGCTGTAGTTCAAACGTTAGTGTAAAGGTAGCCCTAAACCGTAAGAGGACGAAGATCGATTTGTTGTGCTGACGTTATTGGATCCCATAAAACGTCCTGCTCAAAAGCCTCGTGTAGTTAAAGTTCGTAGTGTAAGCCGCCTACAGTAGTCATTGCACGGACAAAAAGACACGCTAGTTTAGTGAACAGAAGTGCAACGATAATCCACCAGCTTTTTTTGAGGAAGTTACGATAATAACTTACTGTAAAATACTGGCTAACATTGTATTTATTGTAGAACTGGCTCTGTATGAGGTTGCCGAAGGCTTTTTAAAATTATATCAAATGAATCAAGTTCACTCAATCAGTAACTGTGAGAACTAAATTGCTAAGTAGGACACTAAGAAGCGTTGTTAGAATTGTAGGAATTTTCTTTTATTCAGGTAAATAAATATCTTTAAAAAAATAATAAAAAATTAATGATTATTATTCTGTTGATAAATTGATATTTGCATTAAACTGAAACCTTAATACTAATAAATACTGCAATACTTCACAATTTATTTAATTATATAACATACTACAATTCTATTTTTAAATAATGTATAAATAGACATTTCCTTCCAAACCACAAGAAAGCAGACAATTCTTTCAAACATTTTTAGTCTTAAAGAAGATTTTTTAAAAGCTATAAGTTAGCAATTTAAAAAAAAAAATCAAATAATCACTACATCCAATTTAATTTTGTATTCCATCAGTTTACTGATTTTTTTTTTCATTTTTATTATGTTTTCCCCACGCCTGTATGTTATAATTCGTATTCCTTCATCCTTAATGATCCCTCCCCATAATACAGCTAACAGATTTCTAATCTCGTTTGTACCGTGAAAGGCGAGATTTGACAGAGCAGGTGGCAATGTGAGATCAAGTTTGTCTCTATTGGCTTGGTAAACGAAATCTTTCGGGCCTACCATTGACCACTGGTTTGGCATATTATTAATGAGGTGGGCTCAGGGCCCTCAGCACAGTCAGCCTCATTAACGCCATACGACTCATAACACTGATGTTCATACGTATATATAATAAAAATGTAGGCAATTGACACACAATGAGCATTTATTTACCTAAATGTACGTTGTTCACATACCTTTTGGTATACCAGCTTGTCTCTATAGGGATGATCAATAAAAAAATAAATAAAAAAGGGGATTCATTATTGTACGAATATTTGCGTATTTTATAAGGTTTACATCCTTCTTTCATGTATATGTTGTTTTTTTTTAATACTAGCTATAGCTCGTCACACAATGGCAGCCTCTATATGTGAACTTTCCATCTCCTAACTTACTTGACAAAACCTGCATTTAAGTAATGCACTTTATAAGACTCTCAATTAGTGATGCCCCCCTCCCCACCTTCTTGGTACGTCACCGACCTTGAACTACAGTAGAAACCGGTTATGTCGACGGTGCCGGGGTTCGCCCAAAAGTCTCGAGATGATCAAGATAACCCAAAACCAACTTGGCGGCAATATATTAACAATGGCTTGAGATTTCTTTATGTACGTGATGTGGGTTAATAAATTCCGGATACTTCAGTAAAAAAAAATGATTATAATTATTTAGAGCGAATTTCAAATTTAAAAAAAGAAACCAAAATCAACTTTTTAACTTGAGTACTTTTTGAGCTACGAATGTTCAAAGTGCGAGTTCGTTTGGTATTTTTTTACTATGGACGAAGCCTCCATATTTTGTGACGTCATTCTGCTGATCGTGTCTTGCACAATGACTATATAAGCAACGCGTCCCCTCATTACTAAGATACTATTTTAGGGACTAATTATTTTGAACTTTCAACTTTGGCACATGACTATTTTCAGTGACCAATGGGTTAATAGCTTTTGCACACGGCCAACTCTAATGACTGATACTCCAACGTAGTACCACGGTATAGCCCCATTATGCAAGTGACCGGCTGCCATTGACAACATTTTGCACACGGCAAATATGATCATTTACAATATGGACTCTACCGGGTTTTTAAACCTCGAGGTTTATAATATATTTATTGAAATACTTCTAGGTTCATTCTAAAACACAAGTCCTGTATTTTAAGAAATAAATTATTATTTTTAATCATGAATGACTTGATTATTTGTTGTTTGCTATTTCTTCTTGCTGAGTTCAAAAGCCGGCGATTGGTTATGGGGATCGAGATAACCGAGGTTAAGTGGCAAATTTGGCCGCCTTTTGTGCTCGAGATATCAGGGTTCGGGGACATAAAAAATCGACATTACCGAGGAGAAAATGCTAAGACAAAGAGAGAATTTGGCGGTTTCACTTAAAAAACGTCGACATAACAGGGTTGGCGAGTTAACCGAGGTCGAAATAAGCGGTTTTCAATTTTATATAAAACTTCTAATGTCCCAACCATGATGACACCGCAGCTGTAATGCAACTGTTTCCGTAAAACAAAAGAAAATGCTACGCACCAAATGGACATGCGGTTTACAAAACAACAACACCTCATTTGGCGCAGTTCTCCATCACTTTATTTTGCGAACTACTGAGCATCTGATAGCGTTAGTGACA
The DNA here is from genome assembly GCA_964033795.1 of Lymnaea stagnalis. Taxonomy (NCBI): domain Eukaryota; kingdom Metazoa; phylum Mollusca; class Gastropoda; family Lymnaeidae; genus Lymnaea; species Lymnaea stagnalis. The sequence goes on along the minus strand of CAXITT010000839.1, from coordinate 64,542 downwards.
TTAGTTGATAGTTACATAGAGAATTTTGAGTTTTATTAGTGGAGAAGTGGTTCACTTCTATGTCAATCGATACTTTAAAAATTAAACCTTTTCGGTATGCACTTAATTTTAGATTAGAGCAGTCTTTCCCAACGAGGGGCCGACGCCCCCTCAGAGGGTGGCAATTTGATTGTTAAGGGGGCCATTCAAAAATGAGCTGTCTAGAATTTAAAAACCTACCATCTTGAGGCGCATTGGAAGGCCAAACACAGTTGTCATATTATTTCAGATTGAAATTACCTTCAAACATTAAAGAAACATTTAGGAAAAAGAACAATCTTAAAGTCTCTGTTTACTGCTCATACTGCAACTGTCCATCGTACTCTTGCAGCTATTATTGATTTTTTTTTTTACTCATAGCTAAAACTGGGAAAAATCATACTATAGGAAACAATTTAACCAAACCATCAATCTCAGCATTCTTAAAACAGTTTTTGAAAAAGATGAAAGCTATGCTTGATATAGTCGATCATCCAAAAATTTTTTCAGCTGATTTAGAAGAATGGTTTTGCGATTAAAAAGAAATTGATTTTCCAACTTGGATGATGCAGCCAATGTCAATGGATTTGTCTGATATTTCAAATGTTCAATATCTTGAAGAACTCCCATCAATGAAATTGATGAGTCTTTTAAAAATCTATTTCCTATAAAAGGAGCGATGGCATGGCTTTATGAGGAGACAGAAATCAAATACCCTAGTTGGACCAAATGGGCAAGACAGCTTTTGTTACCGTTTCTATCTTCATATTTAGTTAAATATGGATTTGCGTGACATACGTGATTTGGTGCTAAAAGAAGAAGTCGACTGGATATAACACAGTGGAGAGATTTGAGACTGAATCTATCTAAATTGTTGATATAACAAAGAGGAGAGACTTGAGACTGAAGCTATCTAAATTGTTGATATAACACAGAGGAGAGACTTGAGACTGAAGCCCTCTAAATTGTTGATAAAACACAGAGGAGAGACTTGAAACTGAAGCTATCTAAATAGTTGCTATAACACAGAGGAGAGACTTGAGACTGAGGCTATCTAAATTGTTGATATAACACAGAGGAGAGACTTGAGACTGAAGCCATCTAAATTGTTGATATAACACAGAGGAGAGACTGGAGAATGCAGCTATCTAAATAGTTGATATAACACAGAGGAGAGACTTGAGACTGAAGCCTTCTAAATAGTTGATATAACACAGCGGAGAGATTTGAGACTGAAGCTATCTAAATAGTTGATATAACACAGAGGAGAGACTTGAGACTGAAGCTATCTAAATTGTTGATATAACAGCAGAGAGACTTGAGACTGAAGCTCTCTAAATTTTTGATATAACACAGAGGAGAGACTGGAGACTGAAGACATCTAAATCGTAGATATAACACAGATTAGAGACTTGAGACTGAAGCCTTCTAAATAGTTGAAATAACACAGAGGAGAGACTTAAGACTGAAGCTATCTAAATTGTTGATATAACAGAGAGGAGAGACTTGAGACTGAAGTCATCTAAATAGTTGATATAACACAGAGGAGAGACTTGAGACTGAAGCCATCTAAATTGTTGATATAACACAGAGGAGAGACTGGAGACTGAAGCTATCTAAATTGTTGATATAACAGAGAGGAGAGACTTGAGACAGAAGTCATCTAAATAGTTGATGTAACACAGAGGAGAGACTGGACACTGAAGCCATCTAAATTGTTGATATAACACACAGGAGAGACTTGAGACTGAAGCCATCTAAATTGTTGATATAACACAGAGGAGAGACTGGAGACTGAAGCTATCTAAATAGTTGATATAACACAGAGGAGAGACTTGAGACTGAAGCTATCTAAATTGTTGATATAACAGCAGAGAGAGTTGAGACAGAAGCTATCTAAATAGTTGATATAGCACAGAGTAGAGACTTGAGACTGAAGCTATCTAAATAGTTGATATAACACAGAGGAGAGACTTGAGACTGAAGCTATCGAAATAGTTGATATAACACTGAGGAGAGATTTGAGACTGAAGCTTTCTAAATTGTTGATATAACACAGAGGAGAGACTTGAGACTGAAGCTATCTAAATAGTTGATATAACACAGAGGAGAGACTTGAGACTGAAGCCATATAAATAGTTTATATAACACAGAGGAGAGACTTGAAACTGAAGCATTCTAAATTGTTGATATAACACAGAGGAGAGACTTGAGACTGAAGCTATCTAAATAGTTGATATAACACAGAGGAGAGACTTGAGACTGAAGCCATATAAATAGTTTATATAACACAGAGGAGAGAATTCAGACTGAAGCTATCTAAATAGTTGATATAACACAGTGGAGAGATATGAGACTGAAGCTATCTAAATAGTTGATATAACACAGTGGAGAGATATGAGACTGAAGCTATCTAAATTGTTGATATAACAGCAGAGAGAGTTGAGACAGAAGCTATCTAAATAGTTGATATAGCACAGAGTAGAGACTTGAGACTGAAGCTATCTAAATAGTTGATATAACACTTGAGACTGAAGCTATCTAAATTGTTGATATAACAGCAGAGAGAGTTGAGACAGAAGCTATCTAAATAGTTGATATAGCACAGAGTAGAGACTTGAGACTGAAGCTATCTAAATAGTTGATATAACACAGAGGAGAGACTTGAGACTGAAGCTATCGAAATAGTTGATATAACACTGAGGAGAGATTTGAGACTGAAGCTTTCTAAATTGTTGATATAACACAGAGGAGAGACTTGAGACTGAAGCTATCTAAATAGTTGATATAACACAGAGGAGAGACTTGAGACTGAAGCCATATAAATAGTTTATATAACACAGAGGAGAGACTTGAAACTGAAGCATTCTAAATTGTTGATATAACACAGAGGAGAGACTTGAGACTGAAGCTATCTAAATAGTTGATATAACACAGAGGAGAGACTTGAGACTGAAGCCATATAAATAGTTTATATAACACAGAGGAGAGACTTGAAACTGAAGCATTCTAAATTGTTGATATAACACAGCGGAGAGAATTCAGACTGAAGATTTCTAAATTGGAGCCCAACATCAAATCACTGTGCAGCAAGCATCAAGCGCAAATTTCTCACTAAATTAGTCACGATTTGTGATCTAACATTGTATTTTAAAATGATAAAACAATAATAAAGGAAAAAATATAGAATTAAAATATGTTAGCAAAAATCTTTCACCTTGTACCTGAATTACATTTCTCCATTACATGTTTTAAAGCTTAGTTATTGCGTTTCCTTAAAAATTCCTTGGTAAATCCTAATAATTTCTAAAGCATTTTTTTCCTTCTTTCTAAAACCAGTCATTTTGTTTTTTTATTTAGTGAACAATTCAGTTTTTTTAATATTATAAATTATGTAATGTATATAATATAGGGGACATGGCACACAAAAGGTTGGTAAACACTTGATTAGAGCGTTCTCTCGCACCATATCTGCTGTCAAGTGATACAAGGATTTCTCCTTTAAAAGCCAACATATTGCATATTGGGGACACATGAAAAGGTCCTTTGCCTAAGATTAAAACAACGTGGTAACGGGTCTGAGAGTCAAACTCGCTACCTCAGCCCGATCGTTACAATCGATCTGAAGGGGCCAAGCGAATAGTTGACGTTATCGATCGTTCAATCAGCCGGTAACCCATATCAATCATGGGATTGGTATCACACGACACATCAGTTCCACGGTCTGTCAGGCTTATCCAGAGCAACGGGTCTCAGGCTTTGTGACGAGTGGTCCTGTAAATTATAACAACACTGAGAAGGAAATAAATAAATAAAAAGTGATAAATGTACATAACATTGTAAAAATGGAAGGCTATCTAAGGCTGTCTGGTTCAACTTGATCCCCATGGATCTTATCGATCAGGATTAATATTTAACAAAAATACAGAGAATTGACGGATGTCGACAAATTAGACAAGTTCACCGTAACCTAGCGGTTTAAAGGGTGTCGGGGGGGGGGGGGGGGGGGGGGGGGGTGGAGGGTTGCAGCATAAAAGTACATAAATGATCTCCCTTAGATTTAGAAATCAAAAGATATTTCTACGGTAACTTTCAGAATATTGAAAATGTCGAACTGAGACGCGAATGGGGAATAGGGCGCATGCCCTAATGTTAATAGGATATCCATAATAGGAGGGCTGGGTGGGGAGCAGGCCCTAGCAACCAATGTCTTCAAACCAGAATTAAGCAATGGAAAACAATATATATATATTGAAATTTTGTTATTAAAAATCATTGCATTTGCCCTAATTATATCCATTAAAAAAATATCAGAACCACTGCTTTAGTTCACTGTGCGTGTACCATGCTCTAAGTCAGTGCTTCTCAACCTTTTACCTCCCACGTCACACCTAGACCCTTCGAGATTTCTGCGATAAAATGCGGAGAAAAGAAAAGACTTAAAAAAACGCACATTGACTTGCTGTTGTTCACATGTACCAAAATTCAAACTCTTAATTCATATATTTTTATAGACGTGATATGAACAAGATCAGGTAGATCTTGGGTACCAAGTGATATAAAAGAGTTGTTCACTTTTTAGCTGGAATATCAATAGAAAAGAAGAATAGAGAAAATAAATTTTAAAACAAACTGCTTACACAAATTAAAAGATTTAAACTTAACAACTTATAGGATGTTTAAGAGTGACTATCACCTTACATGTGACATGTGCAACAATATTTATTTGTAGGCAAAACGAGAAAAAACAAACAAGCCACACACAAATAATAACAGAACAATGCAATATTGTTTTTAATGTATCGCAAGATGATCACGTGATTGACTGTGTCAAGCCATCTTTGGTACCTTAAGTCTGGAAAGAATGGGTGGGATGAGTTGGGTGGGCGGGATGGACAGGATGAGTGGGGTGGGCGGGATGGACAGGGTGGGCGGGATGGGCGGGGTGGACAGGATGAGCTGGATGGGCATGCGAGGCGGGATGGACAGG
>CAXITT010000839.1:45488-59404 GCA_964033795.1 Lymnaea stagnalis | reverse complement strand
GTGGTGGGCGGGATGGACAGAATGAGTGGGGTGGGCGGGATGGACAGGATGAGTGGGGTGGGCAGGATGGAGATGATGAGTGGGGTGGGCGGGATGGACAGGATGAGTGGGGTGGGCGGGATGGACAGGATGAGTGGGGTGGGCGTGGTGGCGGGATAGACAGGGTAGTGGGGTGGGTGGTATGGTCAGGATGAGCGGGGTGGGCGGGATGGATAGGATGATCGGGTTGGGCGTGGTGGGCGGGATGGATAGGATGAGCGGGGTTGGCGGGATGGATAGGATGAGTGGAGTGCGCGGGTTGGACAGGATGAGCGGGGTGGGCGGGATGAGCTGGATGGGCGGGATGGGCTGGGCCTAGTTTGGGTTCATATTTTTTAATGTAATTATCGTTGATGAAATGATTCCTTTGTGGTGTTAACAAAATAATGAAACCAGCAGTAAACACCAAACTGAAGAATTACATTAAAGTTTTTGGTAGAATATTACAATGCTATGCCTGAAGAATAAGCAATATTTCATATCAGTAATCCTATCACTTTATATGATCCCGAATTTGACCGTTTTTGATTTTGTCGTGTGATCATTGTCAATGTCAGTATTGCGATGAACCCTTTGCACCTTTACGACACACAATGACTTAAGATTGTAGTTCCACGACCCATCATTCAATTTAAAAAAGTTAACAGACCATTATGTAAAGTTATGTCAAAAAGAAAGTATGATTTATTTTACACGATTTAAAGCTATCGATTTTGTTAAACAAAAAATTCAAAATAAATATGCTCATATATTCTTTGTCATTTTTCACCCTTTTCAATTGGATGCATTAAGGGGAAACTTACTATTCTGTATTACAAACCCTGAATTCTTTATTTTCCTCCCAAGGTGCCAACATGCCAATAATCATCTAATGGTGGAGCGAGAACAAATCAAAACAATAACCTTTGACAATGGATGTCAGGTGGCCGTTTAAAAACTATGAATGAACGCATCTCTGTTGAACGTCAGGTGACCTTTACCACAGAGCCGGCCCAGTCGGGCACCGCAAATGGAACCAGCATTCGACGTGGTGATATTGAAATCCCTGTAGTTCCATCTGACCCCAGACATGGTCAGCGCCATGTTTCCACCGGGAACTATTCTCAGCGCAGTCGCGATTCAAAGGACAAAAAAACGTTATCACTACAAGACTCGGTGGCAGCACCGGTAAAAACGTCATCACTACAAGACTCGGTGGCAGCACCGGTAAAAACGTCTGTCACCATCAGTCTGGACGAGAATGACAACGAAATCCGCCCACCTTTGTCTTTGTCCATGAGGAAGAAATTAAAGCAGAAGCCCAGAATACGTGTGCCTTTATTGAATTTTGACGCATCTGCGCCGACGTTAGACGAAGAGGTGACGCAGGAAAATTTTATCGGAAGGAGCACACCCAAAAGCATTCGATCAGATACCATTCTTTTCAGGAGTTCCAATAGAAGGAAGTCTGTTTCATTCAACTTAACAACAAAAGTTTTAATTAAAGAAGATTCAGTTCGTTTAGGCAGAAATGACAATTCTAAGGTACTGAGAGTACAGAATGCGCCAAACGAGACTTCGGCCAACGTGTACAAAACGCCCTCTCAGATCCCAAAACTGATTATAAATTCTGCTTTTGACACAAAGGAAAAGTTAAACACAAAGTTGAGTTTTAACGGCCTTCAGAACAAGCCAATAAAATCTCATACCACTAAAGAGGAAGTAAATCAGTTCAAAGAAAAATCTTACGTGAATACAAATCCAAATGGCCTAAAAACATCGACAGATAATATTCGTAAATTTGTGGAACATGAAAACCTCACCAAGATCACACAAAAGAATGATAAAATAAACAACAACAACAAAGCCAGTTTAGCATCCCTTCAACAAAATTATCTCATATGTAACCCAAGGTTTATCGGACTAAATCCTTCCTCAGCTAATTCGCCCAAAATGTCAGACGCGCGAGGCATCGCGGGTTCCGAACACGAGACGTTCGAGGAGGTTCTTCAAGATAGGAACGCGATGGCCAAGTCGGAGAAGACTTACCACAAAAGAATCAGTCAACTTGAAGATGAACTTAAAGCTATGGTGCTCCAGTGCCAGTCCCTGTCAGAGGAGAACAAAGAACTGAGAAAGACACTGGACGGGATACAAAAAGTGCCGCCCGGAAATGACCCCTTGAGCACTAAGCAATTCGACTCGGTCGTCTTGGAGAATGGCAAGTTGAACTCTCAGAATGAGCAACTCGGGAAGAAAATTAACGCGTTAGAAAAGAAGGTTGATTCCTTTCGGAAAAACGAAAGCCATAATCATGAAGCTGAAGCAAAAAATCAAGAACTGCAAGCCAAAATAGCGGAGCTCCAGAAAGAGAACTTGGGGTTAAAATCTAAAATTGTATCTCTCGAGGACAAGAATCAAATCATCACGACAACGTTGGTGGAGAAGAGGAAAGAATTGAATGAAATGATGAGATCCCTAAAAAATGAAGCCACGTCCGAATCGAAACTCAAAGCTTCAAATCTGAATTTGGAAGAGGCCGAGAGGGAAATCAGTAGAGTGAAGAAGGAACTCGAAGAGGTTAACAACCTGTTACTTGAATCTGAAGGAAAAACAGAAAAGCTGAAAGCGATCCTCGCTCAGAAAGACAAAGAAGTCGTCAACTTGAGAGAAGATCGGGAACAAGAACTAAAACTGATAAGTGAATTGAAAAACAGCCTTGACACAAGCACGTTGCAAATAAAGAAATACGAAGATACGAAACAAGCACACAAAGCTTTAGAGAAGGATGTAGCGGGGTTAAGATCAAGAGTCAGCTCCCTTAAAGCGGAAGTAGAAAGCAGCCATGCCGAGAAAGACAAGCTGAAGCAGGAGAGAAATGACTTGCACCAGGAACTTGATCGACTGCATGAGGTGAGTGCATCTCACGCAGCCACGGCTTCTGAAAGCAAAAAGCGCTTAAAGAAATGGGAGGCGGAAAAGGAACTTCGATTTAAAGCTGAAAATGAATTGACAAAAAGAGAGGAAGAGGTAAGAAGTCTCAAGTCTCAGTTGCAAGAAACACAAGGTAAAATGCACGAGCTTTACGCCAGGATTCAGTCACTGGAAGACGCTAATCGGAAACTCAGAGGAACCGATGTGCAAGATGTGGTCAACAGTAATAATGCCTTGAAGGAAGAAAATAAAAAACTAAAGCAGATGTTGGTGGAAAGAAACATTGAATTATTGAATAAAAAATCTGAACAAGAGCAGGTTCAAGATGACACGCAAATTTTATTTCTCGAGCGAAAGAATAAAATCTCCAAAGTTCGCGTCCAGCAGGTACCATCTGGATGGGTCGACCCCAACGAACCACGTGATAAAAAACCCAGCGTCAGCTTTGCGGATAAGCGTGTCCCCAACAACCGCCAAACGCGAAATTTGATTGACAGATGTGACGACATTCCAGCCCCTTCAGCCAATGATATTAAATTGAGACCACACGGGACCACGAGCCCGCGTTCTAAGAAGGTCAACAAGAGCAGCGGATGGGACGATTCCATCGGGGACAGTGAGGATAACGTCAAGGCCAGGTCACCCGGGAATCTACCATCCATAGAGACCAACTTGGGTTACTTCACATTGTACAGGGAGAAACTGAAGCGAATGAAGGAAAAACGGTTCTGAGGCATTCCTCTTACAACCATGCAATTTGGATAAACAGCCTTATATTTAGGGCTTATGCAGACAAAAGACTAATAATAATCAACCAAATAAAATGTCATTTTGAACACAGCCAGTGGCAGATGCAGATAATTGGACATGTGATTAGTGCACCCCTCCTCTTCTTGTGTGTGTGGGGGGATTTTGTAAAACTCACGCATAGACACATATCTATGGAGAGAGATTTACATGTAGGAACATCTCGATTTATTAGGCCTATGGATCGCCACTGGATACATGTAGGAACATCTCGATTTATTAGGCCCATGGATCGCCACTGGATACATGTAGGAACATATCGATTTATTAGGCCTATGGATCGTCACTGGATACATGTAGGGACTTATCGATTTATTAGACCTATGAATCGCCACTGGATACATAATAATTAGGCCTATGGATCGTCACTGGATACATGTAGGGACTTATCTATTTATTAGTCCTATGAATCGCCACTGGATACATAATAATATAGGAACATATCGATTTATTAGGCCTATGGATCGTCACTGGATAAATGTAGGGACATATCGATTTATTAGGCCTATGGATCGCCACTGGATACATGTAGGAAATCTCGATTTATTAGGCCTATGGATCGTCACTGGATACATGTAGGGACATATCGATTTATTAGGCCTATGGATCGCCACTGGATACATGTAGGAACATCTCGATTTATTAGGCCTATGTATCGCCACTGGATACATGTAGGAACATATCGATTTATTAGGCCCATGGATCGCCACTGGATAAATCTTTATAAAACATACTCTAAAAGTTCAACCGAAATCCATATCAATGTTTCTTCAGTATGTTTCCCTGTTGTATCTGTGTAATATTCATAGATGTGTACATTATTAGCTCATGTTATTTCTCCCATTCAGAGTCACTTTTGTCTTGGACTTAATATTTTTTTTACTTTATTCCACTTTACCTAGAGTAAGCTTGATGTATTCACTTTACCACAGTTAATTTTTTTTAAAAAAGTTTAAAAAGGATTTGAATAAAATGGAGAAGAAAATAACGATTTTTATATATTAAATTTTTTAGAATATTTTCTGCATCCAACTGACCCCCCCCCCCCCCCCCCCCCCCCAATGACTTGGACTTGGTCTTTTCCGAGGGTGGGTGATGCTAGTCATGCTGATGGTTTCAATGTTAGAGAACTCAAGAATTCAACACAAATTAATGAATATTAGTATTAGAAATACATAAATTTTCATTTGAAACGTTGTTAGAACATTTTTCACTTATTAATATTAATAACAAATGTTACAATTTCGCAATTATTTCAATATTTCTTCATATTTATCAGCTATTCAAATTATTAAATTCTGTGATTATAAAAAATGAATTAGTAGTGCTTAAATTTTCAAATTAGTAGCTTATAGTGAAGCTGGATGTTTGTGCGGCAAAATACTTGTCGTTGACTAGAGGTTGGAAGAACTTCCTCATCCTGACAATTGAAACATTCTTTTTACCTCCTAACAACCCCAATAACTGTTTTTTTTAAAAATAAGTTTTTGTATTGTTTCTTTCCCATGTTATTTTTTTTACATGGAGAAATTCAGATTGGAAGCAACGCTTCAACCACCATCTTATTTTTTTTTTTTTTTGGTTGTTGTGTTTACGCCCCTGATTTGGTTAAGAGTTACCAAACTTTGAAATTTAGAGTGTTCCACGGAATGCCTTTCTATTTCAAGTTATATAACTTAAACTGAAATGGTAAGGAAATACTTGTCCACACCCTCTGCCATTATTTACTGTTCTTAAATAGACTTGATTTGACAAAACAGTTCTTGCTGAATGAAGTGGAGAAAATAAACAGCTACCGTACATCATGTGGTCAAATCAAGTTATCCTAGCCACAGTGTGCTGTCCTAACCACAGTATGCTTCCAGGGCAAACTTAACTCTTAAAACAATATTTAATCTCTACGCCAGTGGAGTATGTAAGATTATTAACGATTCTTATAAAATGTACTTTTCTCGGTTCATTATTTGTTAAGTTTATAGTTGGGTGCTATTATTTTTATAATATTATAATATTTATCACGTGATTATTTATATATTTATTTAGGCATTTTTATATAGCGCTTACCTTACAGCTCTAAGCGCTTTACAATTATTAAAAACATGTAAACTATTTAAATTGTTAAAGTAAAATAAAAATGAAAAACCAGAGACACTAGAATAGTAACAACTATGTTAAAAATGGCTATAGAAACAGTAGCTTAAACATTAAAATGGCTTTAAAAACGAGTACACTTTGGCACGTTTTGGCCTACACTACAGGATCAACCCGAGACAGAAAATGAGGCAGGGCGACGAGGGTGCATCACACGTCATAGGTACCAGGTGCGGAAAACTCAGGGTGTCACCCATGTCCCGCTCCCCTGACTTCAACGAGGGATTTCTTCTTGTTAAAATAAGTCAACAGTGTAACAATGACATAAATAAAAACAAATTAATTGAAGGTCAGGAAATAAATGAACTGTAACAACGTTAAGTTATAGCTATTTTTAAATTAAATTTACTTTATTTAACATTTTCCTTTTTTTGCCTTCAAAGCTCAAACCTGTCAATCACTTGATCAAAATCAACATCCTTCACCGCTTCACTTTCAATTGATAGTAGAGCCAGATCATAAACCTTTGACTGTCCCTTGGTAGATCGTAAATAGCTCTTGGTGATAAGCCTTAGTTTTGAAAAGCTCCGCTTGCATGAAGTATGAAGCCACAGACACAGATCTTAAGAAACAATTGGCAGCTTAGCTAGAGTATTGGAAGTCTGATTCAGCTATGAATTTCAAAACATCAAATACTGACCAGTCAATGACTTTGTAAAATTCAATATTAGGTGCTTTTAAGTGTCTTCTAAGCCTTGGCTTTTCTTTTTAAAGTTCATCTTCTGACAACTCATCATAGAAAGAGGTTAGCTTTAGAACGGACACCAATAACTGATAGTAGACTCTTGGGTGGAACAGTTGAACATATCTGCTATAACTTCCTTTACCCCTGATTGTCTGATCTTGAGTCCAGAATGAAAGTGATCAATACACTCCAGTATCCCCCTACTGTTCTATTCTTGCAGAGAGTCCAGCATCTATTAACTGTTCTCCTGCTATACTCTTCTTTAACATTAATCTACTCCGTACCGAAATTCTATATTGGTCTGGTTTTAAAAGAGCCTTTAAGTGACAGCGCTTCTCGTGCAGAAACAATCTTAACGCTTCTAGATTGATCACAACTTTGTCAAGAGTGAAGCCTTTAGTCTGTGTAAGAGTTACAAAGATCAGCCCAAAGGTTAAGGTAGCAGATGAACATGAAATCACTGAGAGCATGTACAAGACCTTGTGCTGTAACTCTTGTATCCAAATTTTCAAAAGGATGACATAGAGCTTCAATCGTCACCACACATTCATCAAACTTATATTTCACTGTTTTAAAAGCAACATGATGACCATTCCAAAGTGGTGTTGATAGTCTTTTCAATTACTTTTCAGTGTGTTCAATCAAAACGTCTCATCGATGGCTGGATGCAGCAAAGAAGGAAAATATTCTCTCAAGAGTGCCGAAAAATGTACTACATGAAGCATTTTCGGCAAAAGAATCTTTGACCGCACGAGTTAGTGAATAGCCACAACATCCATTGAAAATCGTTAAGGTTATAAACTTTATTCCCCCACCCCCCAGAAACACTTCACTATCTTTAATTTTCCCATCGTGGATTTTAACATATATCTGACCACTGCATACATCAGGTCAGTGTGTGATATATCAGGTGTACTGTCGCACATTATTCCAAAATACCTCGCAGGCTTTATATCCATGATATATATCTCCTTCACATGATTGGTAAGGACTTTTATAAATTAAGATGAACTCCTCTTTAGTCTCATCAGGTGCTCTTTTAACACTTGGTCATATTTAGATAGCATCGGAACCATTTTTTCCATTTAATGAAGATTCATCTTCGTTGTGGTCACGAAATGCCAGATTTTGCTTTGGAAGAAACAATGTGATATCGAGCAACCTCTACAGGATATCTCCCCACTTTTTCTTCTCACACAGAAATCATTTCACCATCAATTGTTTTGTGTAGCTGCCAATGTTTTCCATTTTTCAAGGCAACATAGGTGCTCTTCCGATGCCTGATGATTTTGTCATTTTTACAATTATTGTAATGTTTGGCACTGATTGGTTACATGCAGTTGAACGCACTTATCTCGACTTCGGTTAACTCGCCAACTCGACGTTTTTGAAGTGAAACCGCCAAATTCTCTCTTTGCCTTAGCATTTTCTCCTCGGTTATATCGATACTTTTATGTCGCCGAACTCTGATATCTCGAGCACAAAAGGCGGCCAAATTTGCCACTTAACCTTCGTTATCTTGATCCCCATGACCAATCGCCGACTTTTGAAAATTATATACAACAGAAACGTGACTACTTAAAACTGAAATGAAATGACAATATCGTTGTCCACGCAATTAACTTGGCACAGCAAGAAGCGAGGGGCTTGCAAAAAAAGAGCAAGGCCGTAGCTATTTATAGCGAACCGGCTTTCACGCGTTCTTACAGGTTGATTTTTGTTAAACCCCAGAATCCGTGTTGGAATCAACTGAACTGGCCAATCCGGAGCGAGAGAAAATAAAAACTCGCAAATTCGGAGCTGAAAAAATATTTAGCCTCACGAATCCGGAATTCCGGGAAATCCGGAAAAGTGCCCCCCCCCCACATACGCCTTGTGTTGCTAGCAAACAAGTATGTACATTTTTATAGCATGCCGATCGCGTCATCAAACAAATCGCGGTAAGCACATCGTGTACATAAATACATTTCAAGCACATGTTAATATGTTGCCGCCATAATGGTTTTCGGTTACCTCGATAATCGGTTATCTCGAAACTTTTTGGCAAACCCCGAGGCCAGCGACATAACCAGGTTCGACTGTATGTGGAACATTTACGTGTGATCGGTTATCCTTTTATGAAATTTGGTTAGACCGAGCAGTATGTGCTCTGCATATATGCAATTTTTCAAATTAGTGTCACCCCCATGAGATGGTGTCATCCGGTGCGGTCTGCAAACCCCTAGCTACGCCTCTGAATGTAACATTTAAAATTTAAAAAAAACAACAACTATTTATTTAATGAAATAAGATTTGTTATATTATTGTTTAGAAATGGATAAAAGTAAATAAAATAAGACAAGTGAATGTTTCTGTCAGTGAGTGTGCTAGTTCAAGTGTAATTTTCCGATGCATTAAAGGAAGTTCTCTAAATAATTTTCTTCTGCGTTCCTAAAATTTTTTTTTTTTCGTAGACTAATGTTTTCTTGTGTAATAAATGATTTATTTAATTTTGTTTTCAGTTGGTAGACTGGTTTTTTAAGGGTCGACCATTAATTACGTAAACAATTTTTTACGCAATTTTTTACCCCTTCCCCACCCCCTTGTCAACAACCGCCAAACTTTCTTTGACCCCCCTGTTTTATTATGTCAACATTTGATAACTCAACCGCCCCACCCCCCCACCCCCCCAAAAAAAAACAAAACAAAAAAACAAAACAAAAAACAAACCCAAAAGAATTTTGTTTTCAGTTGGTATGCTGGTTTTTTAAGGGTCGACCATTAATTACGTAAACAATTTTTTACGCAATTTTTTACCCCTTCCCCACCCCCTTGTCAACAACCGCCAATCTTTCTTTGACCCCCCTGTTTTATTATGTCAACATTTGATAACTCAACCGCCCCACCCCCCCCACCCCCCCAAAAAAAAACAAAACAAAAAAACAAAACAAAAAACAAACCCAAAAGAATTATAAAATAAATAAATACGTTTTACTTTGTGCAGATCTATTGAAATGACACAAAATTGTAGGGAAGACATTTTATTACATGTTTGTTAGCTTGTTAATTAACAAGTTAAAAAGTTTTTACACTTAAATTTTATAATGCAGAATCAATTAAAAGTTTGTTAAGGGCTAAATATCATTGTTTGTGGAAGTATAAATATGATTATTGTCAGTATAGCTGACAATTATTATAGTATAGTTTCTAGTTGCTATTTTGTTCCCATGGAGTAGCCAGGTGTTACTGATCGTAACAATGGGCATCAAGGACATCATTTGGGTAGGGCATGATTTTGTGGGTTTTATTTAAATTGCTATGTACTATGGCGCCTCCAGTAAAAAACAACTTAATAAGCCGATCAAATTTGGTTTTGCACCCCCTCCCTTCCCCGGAAAACCTTAAATGACGCCCCAGATGGGCATAATCTATATTAGCTGATTTATCATTTTAATGTTGTGGAACTGATTCACCAGACAAGTCAACATCATCCTTATCTAACCATTCGGCACTTAAGATAGAAGCATTGTCAGTGTGAGCAGCAATTGCCATAAGCTCACTCTGTCTTTGAGATGGTACAGTTGTTATTGAACACCAATCAGTTGATGTTTTTTTTAATTGAACACCGTGTACAATGATGTGTTCATCATACTAGGGAGTGTAGTGAAAAATGACAGGTGAAGAGATGCCAACTTTTGAGATCTCTTGCACTAACATAGTGTGCTAACAGACAGACACACATTAAATAACTTTTATACTGTCAAAAGCATAAAAATATATGACTATTTATACTCACTAGATTGTATTAAATAATTTAGGAACCAGTCAATGTGACGTGACGTACGTTGTCTAGGGGTCGGTCCCCTGCGTACTAGCCACAGAACAATTTTCAAGGGTCTAGAACCCCTGTTGTCTAGCCCCTACAGAGCTGATGTGCTGAATAGTCCAAGTATTTATTAAAACAAACGATGCATAGCTTCAGGGTTCATGTGATTTATTGCCTCCATCTTCCTGACAGTGGCAAATGCATAGTAAACATCCACTGGTTTTCAGAATACAAAATTTGTGTCCAGAAAAATGCTGCACATAATATAAAAAATATATTTACAGAAGTCCTCTGCCATCCTTAGAAAAATCTCCCTCAACAAACTAACGTCCTGACATCCAATTCACCGCGTTCGCCACTGTCAAGCTCTCTGAAACTCATCATCCCTTTTTACACACTCCTATCATCATGTGGTTGCTCCCGACACAGCACACCGGTCATACCTGACCGAGAAAAATAAAACTCGTGGGGCACACGGGAAAAAGAAACTCACCCACGATTGGTTAAATAGACATCCTAAAAGCTGATCCAGAGAACTCACGCGATCTGACCGTGACACGCCCCCCCCCCCACGAGTGACGTTTGGTGAAACCCAATGTTGCGAGTTTACAAAAACAACGGTCAGTTCGCGTGGATACTCTGGTAAACTGACATCAATATTTATAGCATAAAACATATCGATATTTAAAAAAAAATTCTCATGAAAGGCCTATCTTGAAACACTGCGTTATCAATCATAATTTGAAAGTCACTTGTTTTGTTATGGCAATACATTGTAGATTTAAGACATCTCTAATGAAACATGCATGGCAATAGATACAATAATTACAATTCTTTATCATCTCAATATTTTCCTACAATCAAATTGAGCATTTATTTTAATACCTTGTCACAAATATTTAAATATTTACAGCACATGATTTAGAAAAATCACCCAAGTCTTTTACACCCCAAGACTGTTTTGCTCCACCCCAAGCTGTCACTTCTCCTTTGAAACAAATACCATCATTGTTGAAAAGCAAAAAAATATTTTAAATTATTAGACGTTTCAACTTCACACAAATCAAGTTTTCCATCGTCTCGCGGCGGAAACACTTCACAGTCTCTGTGAACTGTGACATGTTCAAAAATAACTGAGTTCAACTCAGGAGCAGCCAAAAACTGCGATCTCCCCTCCTCCTCAAACCATAACAACACACATGAGCTTGAGTCAGGAGTGTCGGTGAACTCTGTCGAAGGTTTACCCTGACAACATCTAGTGGACACTGCCCTGGTCAAAGTTACGGTCTCTACTTCATGGTTACCCCAGCTTGTCCCCCATATGATCATGACCCCTTGCTTGCGGAAGGTGGTTCATGCTTGTGATCAAGACCCCTTGCTTGCTTGGAAGCGGAAGGTGGTTCATGCTTGTGATCATGACCCCTTGCTTGCGTGGAAGCGGAAGGTGGTTCATGCTTGTGATCATGACCCCTTGCTTGCGTGGAAGCGGAAGGTGGTTCATGCTTGTGATCATGACCCCTTGCTTGCATGGAAGCGGAAGGTGGTTCATGCCTTCAACACCCGTGAGTGTGTTATCAAAAGTCATGATTGTGCCATCAAAAGCCTATGGCACCCTACAAACCTTAGTCACTCTCTCAACATCAATACGTAAAGTATCCGTAACACTATGTTCATAATCAATATTATTATCAAATTTTCCATTTGAACCATCAACACTGGGTTCATAATTAATATCCCAATCAAAACAATCATCCAAAGCACCAACAACGCTATGCTCATAATCAATATTATTATCAAAGTCCCCAAATGAAACATCAATACCACTAGGTTCACTCCTGGTGCAAGGGCGATAGCCATCCTGCACATCATCAAATTCGTCCTCTTTATCCACATTATCCAGCTTATTTTCTCTTGTTTCGGTGTCTTCAAAATATTCATCAACTATACCAAACTGAAAAAATTCCGATTCATCATTTTTCCTAGTATTGATACTGCCCCTTTCTACAGTTGGATTTTTAGTTTCTGACAGACTTACCCAAGATTTGTTCTATCGACACCATCTAAGCTCATTCCCACTAACTTCTACCTTAGTATATTTCCTCGGTCTATATTTCCCATAACTATTTTCAAAGGCCCCCTCCCGCTTGATTTCTTTAAAAGCTTTCTCATCAACTTTACTTTGAGTAATGCTTGGACCCTCGTCCAAACAATTCGACGTTATGTCTACATATTTAGTCATGTGACTATGTTCTTCATTAGTAATTTTATATTCCTTAAAGGTGTTTTGGTCAAAAGGTTTCTTAGACTTTAATTGCTCATAAATTTTTCTCACCACAGATTCTGGTGGCTTATAAGCATAGATCCATCTGACACATTCTTCTCTGATTTCCCACAATCTATTCCTATAAGAGGCCTCACTTGGGTTAGGAATAGATTGACACTAACCCAAGTGAGGCCTCTGATAGGAATAGATTGGCACTAACCCAAGTGAGGCCTCTGATAGGAATAGATTGACACCAAGTGGACCCCCTTCTTTGACACCAAAATGTTTTTTTCCAAACCTTTTAGGCATGTCAGCATAGCCAAGACATCAATGTCAAACACATTTATGTCTTGGAGTCCCTATAATAACTGAGAGGGCACATCAATATCTCAAGCGAGACAGTATAGTGTCTAGACTAGAGGCCGACCGAATTTCGGCTTCGGCTTCGGTTTGGCGCCGAAAGTGGCCATTTTATCCCTTTCGGCAAAGTTTCGGTTTCGGCTGAAACTGAAAAGTTAACTTTCGGCTTAATTTCGGTTTCGGCCGAAAGAGAAAAGTTAACTTTCGGTTTTTCTTCGGTTTCGGCCCAAATTGATTTAGACTTTCGGCCAGATTCCGGCCGAAAGTGTCTCAGGTTTTCGGTCATTAAATACTCAGCGAAAGCGATATTTAACAACAAAATAAGCGACATTTAAGAACAAATTAATCGATCTTTGAGAACAAACTAAATGATATTTAACAACAAACTAAACGACATTTATGAACAAACTAAACGATATTTAAAACAAACTAGGCGATCTTTAAGAATTATCTAAGCGATCTTGAATAACAAACTAAACGATCTTAAAGAACAAACTAAACGATTTTTAAGACCGAACTAAATGATCTTTAAGATCAAAACAAATGATCTTTAATAGGAAACTAAATGATTTATAAAAATAAACTAAGCGATCTTTAACAGAAAACTAAATGTTCTTTAGGAACAAACTAAAAGATCTTTAAGAACAAACTAATCGATCTTAAGGAACAAAACCAATTATCTTTAAGAACAAACTAAGCGATCTTTGTCAAAAACTAAGCGATCTTTAACGACCAACTAAGTGATCTTTAACAACAAACCAGGCGATCTTTATGAACAAACTAACCGATCTTTAAGAAAAAATAAAGCGATCATTAACAAAAACTGGACGATCTTAAACAACAAATTAAGCGATCAATAACAACCAACTAAACGATCTTTAAAAACAAATTAA
>CAXITT010000839.1:23337-45165 GCA_964033795.1 Lymnaea stagnalis | reverse complement strand
CTTTATAAATAACAATAACATCATTAAGGGTTCTCAAGAACTAGGATTCACTTTCATCCACCCACTCACTGTTGCATTAAAAATATATAGAAACATTACAAAAAAAAAAAAACAGAATTAGACTAGTTGGTGAGATTCGACTGAAACCGTCGCGGAGAGTCACGTTATAGCTATGAGAATAGGGGAAACGGGCCGGCGCATTTACACTAAACTTTTCTGTCATGTAGCGGGCCGCAAAATATCGTCTTGCGGGTCACAAATGGCTCGCGGGCCACGAGTTTGGGACCCCTATATTAGATGTTTATTTATTAATATTCATAATTATCTCATTTTTATAAAAAGAATGTAAATATTTATACTTTCCCAAATCTTTTTCGAGTATGCAAAATGTATGCGGGAACGAATTTCAAGATATCTAAATATTTCATTTTCGGTTTCGGCTTCAGTTTCGGCTTCGGCCGAAATTCATTTTTAACTTTCGGCCTTTTTCGGTTTCGGCCGAAAGTCATTTTAAACTTTCGGCCTATTTTCGGCTTCGGCCGAAATCAGAAAATCACTTTCGGTCGGCCTCTATTCTAGACACACTACTACCGATAGGCTATGTTACCTAAATATTTTACACATGATTAAATCTAGCTATGGACATTGATATTGTAATTCATATTTTAAATAATCTTTCCATTTTGGTTCAAATAAGACAATTATTGTAACATTGACGAATGATCGAATCATGCTAATAAACCATAAGACTTCCTTGAATAATACATTCAACTGTCATGAAATAATAAATCTAATAGAGTTTGTATAACACATCTAGTAGTCAGGAAATAAGACACCCAACAGTCATGAAATAATGCATTTGATATTTATAAGATAATACATTTAATGGTCCTAAGATAAAATATTTGATGGTCCTAAGATAATACATTTAATGGTCCTAAGATAATACATTTAATAGTTATAAGATAATACATTTAATAGTTATAAGATAATACATTTAATGGTCCTAAGATAAAATATTTAATGGTCCTAAGATAAAATATTTAATGGTCCTAAGATAATACATTTAATGGTCCTAAGATAAAATATTTAATGGTCCTAAGATAATACATTTAATGGTCCTAAGATAATACATTTAATAGTTATAAGATAATACTTTAATAGTTATAAGATAATACATTTAATAGTTATAAGAAAATACATTTAATAGTTATAAGATAATACATTTAATAGTTAGGCAATAAGATAATACATTTAATAGTTATAAGATAATACATTTAATAGTTATAAGATTAATACATTTAATAGTTATAGGATAATACATTTAATAGTTATAAGATAATGCATTTAATAGTTATAAGATAATACATTTAATGGTCATGAAATAATACCTCAATTGCGATCCACCCCTTTACCCCTTTGTAAAGTTTGAGTTATTTCCCTTTTCACCTGAACCATGATACTGTTAGTCGAGCAGATGAGTTATTTATAATAAAAACTTCAAATGAAATAGAACAATTAAACCAATCGAGACAGTATGTCGGCCGCGAAATTGTCAGTTCCCTTAATATGCTGCACTGTGAAACTATACTCTTGCAGTGTCAGGGCCCAATCTACATATACGTGAGTTACCATAGTTGGCGCTTTGAAGAAATGACAGTAGTTTGTGGTCACAGAGCAGTTCGAAGACTTGCCCATACAAATATTTAGAGAGTCGTTGCACTGACCATACTATAGCCAGACACTCCCTTTCAATAACCGAGTATCTCTGTTCTCTCGGGAGGAGTTTTCGGCTCATAAATCTGACAGGGTGCAGCATCCCGTCAACGTGTTGCATCAAATAGCATGAAATGCCAATATAGGAAGCATCCGTCTGGGGAGTGAATGGCTTTGAAAGATCAGGTAGTTTTAGGATGGATTCCCTCGCCAAATGTCTCTGAATGCATTTAAGAGCATTATCGCACTCAAATGTCCAGTCTAATTTTGTAGGTGCTCACCCTGGCAAGAGATTGGTTAAAAGGTATACGATATCAGAGAATTTTGGGATACATTTATTATAGTAGTTTACAAGTCCCAACAAGCTTCTCACTTCCTTCTTAGTTCGAGGGGTTCTAAGTTGGAGAATATTGTCAACATTGTTCGGGTCGGGTCCTTGTTTCCCTTTTCCTACACTATGCCCCAGAAACATAACTTTTTCGCGCCCCAGGTCCAGTTTACTGGGTTTCGCCGAAGACCCTGCTTCCCTCAATTTATTTAACACTTTAGTTAATGTTTCTCTATGCTCCTCCCAAGAATGAGTGTAGACGCAAGTGTCATCGAAGTAAGAAACTACGTTGTCAATAGTATTCAACAGTGTTCTGGTGAAAATGGAGGGGCTGTTCATTTTTTTTAGGCCAAATGGTAACAGAATTGAAAATGACCCAATGGCACCCTGAAGGCTGTATAAGGCTTGCTATTTTCAGATACAGGTCTATTTTAGTAAGGTCTATTTTCGAAAATTATGTGGCTGCGTTAACACTGAGAAAATATCTTCTGGGTCAGGGATGACTTCGGCATCGAAGATATAATTACGTTTTAAATGTAATGGGACGGTAGTATATTGTTTTTAAACTATCGGCTTGTTGGATGTGCTAAACTCTTCAACTTTTGCTTTTCCTGGAATGTCAAATATGACGTTGTCAAATTCAGCCACTAGCCTTGTGACCTCGTCTGTTTGACATGCACGACTGATGCTAACTTGTTTGAGTTTTTCCTTATCCGTGTAGCTGGGCGACGGTACAGTCAACAAATCACCTGTTGTGTTTATATCATTGTTGTCATCGAAGTCATCCTCCGTAACGATGGAAGTGTTGCAGCCGTGTAACATGTGTTCCTCTTCCATTGGTTGACAATCTTTGTGACGGTCGCGGTATTTCATCACTCTGTTAATATGATATGTTTTTGTGGACATCCCTTTCTTAATAGTAACATTACATTTTGAAGTACGCCGAATAACTTGATATGGTCCATCCCAGAATAAAGCCAATTTGTTTCTTCTTTTGGGTTCCAGTAGTAGAACGTAGTCCCGCACTTTGATATTCTTAGAATAAAGTGTTTTTTTGTCGTAATTTCTTTTCATTTTAACTTTAGAGGTGCATTGCTGGAGAGCGCTAGTTCTGTTGTCCTTTGAAGTCTGTGTCTTATATCTAACAGGTACTGATAAACGATTTTTGTTTCTCCATTTATAAAGTCGCCAGTAATTAATGCTTTATTATAGACACTGGGCCTCGCACTGTACGCACATAAACCATTTCATAAGGTGAAGTCCTGGTGGATTCATTAGGCACTTCCCTAAGAGCAAAGAGTGCAGCACTTATATCTACCCCAATTATCGGGTTCCTCTGCGGCCAGTTTACGCCCAGCATTGATTTAAGTGAACCATTCAACCTCTCAACCTCTCAACCATTCAACCTCTCAACCATTCAACCTCTCAACCATTCAACCTCTCAAACATTCAACCTCTCAACCATTCAACCTCTCAACCATTGAACCTCTCAAATAACCCATTCAAACTTGGGTGATAGGGGGACGATTTTCCTCTTTTAATGCAAAAGAAACTGGTGACCTGACCATATATCTGCGACTTAAATTGAGGTCCATTATCAGATAATATCTCCTCTGGAAAGCCTATTCTAGAGAATATGACGCCCAGGGCCTCTATTATTGTCTCAGCAGTTGTCTCTTTTAAGTCAACGGCCTCGGGCCATCTTGTTGCAGTGTCAATTAGGGTCAAGATCAATCTATTTGTTTCTGGCAGTCATCCGCATGGGGACGTTCTGACGTTCTTCTCTCTTTTCTATGTCAACGGCAACTTGAGCAAAAGGGCTGCTTGTTACGATCATGCTCTATGTCAATGGCAACTTGAGCAATAGGGCTGGTTATTACGATCATGCTCTATGTCAACGGCAACTTGAGCAAAAGGGCTGCTTGTTACGATCACGCTCCCTAATTCTACAGGCTTATCCTGTCCTGGGGATCTGGTTTTCTGACAAAAATTCACATGTTTTTATGTAATTTTCAATATCTCTATCTATACCAGGGCAATAAAATTGAGAATATATTCTTTCCCTAGTCTTGTTTATGGACATGTGTCCAGCCAGAAGTCCCGAATGGCCATTTGACCATTTGAGGGAATGAATTCCCTTCTATTTTCGGGTATTACCAGTTGTTCCTCTATGTGCCCTGTATTTTTCTCAGTGTTTAAAGCGAAGGCCTTTCTTAACAATAAAAGACGTTATCCCACTTTTCTTTACGTGCATCTCCCCTGTTTTGGCTTTTCCCAAAAATTTATTTAATGAGGGATCGTTTTTTTGGTCTATTGAAAAGCATGTTGGGTTAAACACGCTGGGATCTTTAACGATGAACATATCGTCGGGTACTTCTTTAACCAATGTGATTTTAGTTGTCATGGCTCTAGTAACTGCGTTGGCATCTAATGTGTGGGCGTCATCTACATTCCCTATTATTAAGTCATCAACTGGATCGTCAAAGAGTGCTGTCACGAATGTGCCCTTAAGAGATGGTGTAACTATATCAAAGTATACAGTCGGATATGGCCGGACCTGTCCTGTCCACCAATCAGTTTTAACGTGTCATAACATGGCAAGATCGTATGTTTATCAACAAAGTTTGCTCTACATCCTATTGTGCTGCACCCCGTATCTCTAAGGACTTTCACTCGTTTGCCGTTTAACAAGCCTTCCTCCAAGCGTAATTCACCCACTGATTTATCTTTAATTTTATTTTCTACTATGTCATTTAAAACTTCAGGTCTGCAAGGAAAAACGGGGCTTTTATTGATGTGGGGTTTTTTACACGCTCCACAGTGTTGCTTGTGCTTATTGACTGGTTGGAGTCATATTCTATCACCAGGGTAGTGGGCTCTACCATCACGATAGTTCTGTCTTCTGCTAGTTTTGTCCTGTCTTTTTTGGGACAGTGGGACACACGTTAGAAATATGCCCTATTCCCCCACACATGTAGCATTGTACACCACTACTGTCTTGTTGTCTAGCTGGAGCGAGTCTATCCCTATTATGAGGGGATGATGAAATGTCAAAAACCTTAAATTTTTCACGGGAAAAGTGGAGCCCGCTCCGATGTACAGGACTGTCATGTTTCACAGTAACTCTAACGGGTGGGTTGTTCTTAAAATTATCAATGATCTGTAAATTTTCTTCTAGATCAAGTTTTTTTCCCTTCATTTAGCCTACCCAGCACTTCCTTCGATACTACAGTTTTAATTCTCTCAACCACCAATAAGTTCAATAAATCATCAAATGTTACAGGGATACCTGCGTAGTTTACCCAGGACTTTAAGAAGGCTTTAGTTCTTACGACAAAACTACGGATATCTTCTATCGGTTCTAAGTCGTGGCACTTCAGTCGGTAACTCTCTTCATTGAAACCTGCCTGGGTCAACAACTTTCTCTTGACACTGTCAAAGTCAGGTTCGTCATTTAGTCTGGAATCCGTCATAAAGGTTTTAAAGTGACTGGTCAATTTTTCCCTCAAAAGTACAGCCCAATTTGCCTTATTTATCCCCTGTCTTTTAGCTTGAAGGTCAAACTGAACGATGAATAATTCTAGGTCTTTATCGTCTCTCATATTATTGGTATCTCCTAAGCTTGGAGCTACGCTACCCCTGGATGCCAGTGCTAACTCGTGGGCACGTTGTTTATCGCGTTCTTCTCTTTCTGGCGTTCTTCTCTCTCTCTGGCGTTCTTCTCTCTCTCTCTCTTTCCAGCGTTCCCGTTTATCTCTCTCTTTCTCTTCGATTAGTCTTTTTTCTTCCCACCGACTGATAGCTTCATCTTTTAAACCTATGGACTCTGCCTCCTCCCTGAACTGTAGAGAAGATTGTTTTTCCCCACTCCTTGTTTCCATGATAATTATATTTATATAAAATTTAATAAAATTGGACGACTACTACTATAATAAAGCAATAAAATCATAGTTAGCGCTTACGCCGAACAATTCATTCAATAGCAGTAGCAAAAAATGACATCAGTATAAGACAACAATATCAATAAATTAAACTAATTACCGGTCTTGTACTTGATCTTGCGACGGGGTACAGCAGCAGTGGGGTACACTAATCACGGGGTACAGCAGTATTGGGGTACACTAATCACGGGGTACAGCAGTATTGGGGTACACTAATCACGGGGTACAGCAGCAGTGGGGTACACTAATCACGGGGTACAGCAGCAGTGGGGTACACTAATTACGGGGTACAGCAGCAGTGGGGTACACTAATCACGGGGTACAGCAGCAGAGGAACACATCACAGGATTCG
Source organism: Lymnaea stagnalis (assembly GCA_964033795.1). Classification (NCBI taxonomy): domain Eukaryota; kingdom Metazoa; phylum Mollusca; class Gastropoda; family Lymnaeidae; genus Lymnaea; species Lymnaea stagnalis. Next base: position 38,828 of record CAXITT010000839.1, on the reverse strand, counting down.
GATAGAGGAACGGCAGTGGAACACATTACAGGATTCGGATACAGGAACAGCAGCGGAACACATCACAGGATTCGGATACAGGAACAGATATGAATGTCCAAGTAAATCAAAAGTCACACTACGGCTATTTGAATAATGTCTACCACATGGACTTCACGGCAAATCAACGGGGTATACTAATCACGGGGTTCAAGCGCAGAGGAACACATCACAGGAATCAAATACAGGAACAGCAGTGGAACACTTCACAGGACTCGGAAAAGTAAGTCAACACAAGTCAGCTACTTCCGAAGTCTTCGGTGTTTTTAGACGAGCCCCCAAATGTTGCGGCCTTCTCAAATATGTAAAGACCTTCACAAATGTTACGGCCTTCTCCCGTTGTCTAGGGGTTACAGCCTCCGATGGTGACTACTCGGTGTCTAACCTTATATCAGAGCTGTATAGTTAATTCTCGTCTCTCTCTCTTGGTCAAGCAACTCAAACACCGACTAGTCTAATGTAAATGAGGTATTTATTTACATGTACTGAAACATCCACTTATTACAAAGCACATTTGCTACACAGTTCATTTAGCAGAAGAATACAATCCTCCGGCAACAAGCAATACAATGAATCTAATAAAAATACGACATCTCTCGACTCTACTCTGGAATCCGAGTCATCATCTCAATTCCCATCATCTAAGCGGTTCACGCCTTATATTCCCCCCACTTGTTTATGAATATTTCTCACTCATCCAATCACCATTTAGCCACAATTATACAATTCATGACATAAGTCATGGGCCAGTCAGTGGATCTCATACAAACTCTGACCACCCATGAACAACTTTTCAGACCAAAACGTCACGCCACTAAATCTAGTTCACAAAAAAACTGTTTTGATGTTATACAGGAAAACAACAAACACTACGGGTACTAGTTTAACTAGATTAGCATTGCGTCAATTCATCACTCTTATCCTCATAGATTGCGTCAATTCATCACTCTTATCACTATACATTGCGTCAATTCATCACACTTATCCATATAGATTGCGTCAATTCATTACTCTTATGCTCATATATTGCGTCAATTCATCGCTCTTATCCCTATAGATTGCGTCAATTCATCACTCTTATCCCCCATAGATTGCGTCAATTCATCACTCTTATCCCCATAGATTGCGTCAATTCATCACTCTTATCCCTATAGATTGCGTCAATTCATCACTCTTATCCCCATAGATTGGGTCAATTCATCACTCTTATCCCTATAGATTGCGTCAATTCATCACTCTTATCCCCATAGATTGCGTCAATTCATCACTCTTATCCCTATAGATTGCGTCAATTCATCACTCTTATCCCCATAGATTGCGTCAATTCATCACTCTTATCCCCATAGATTGCGTCAATTCATCACTCTTATCCCCATAGATTGCGTCAATTCATCACTCTTATCCCTATAGATTGCGTCAATTCATCACTCTTATCCCTATACATTGCGTCAATTCATCACTCTTATCCCCATAGATTGCGTCAATTCATCACTCTTATCCCCATACATTGCGTCAATTCATCACTCTTATCCCCATAAATTGCGTCATTTCATCACTCTTATCCCCATAGATTGCGTCAATTAATCACTCTTATCCCCATAGATTGCGTCAATTCATCACTCTTATCCTCATAGATTGCGTCAATTCATCACTCTTATCCCTATACATTGCGTCAATTCATCACTCTTATCCCTATAGATTGCGTCAATTCATCACTCTTATCCCTATAAATTGCGTCATTTCATCATTCTTATCTCTATACATTGCGTCAATTCATTACTCTTATCCTCATATATTGCGTCAATTCATCACTCTTATCCCCATACATTGCGTCAATTCATCACTATTATCCCCATAGATTGCGTCAATTCATCACTCTTATCCCTATACATTGCGTCAATTCATCACTCTTATCCCTATAGATTGCGTCAATTCATCACTCTTATCCCCATAGATTGCGTCAATTCATCACTCTTATCCCTATAGATTGCGTCAATTCATCACTCTTATCCCCATAGATTGCGTCAATTCATCACTCTTATCCCCATAGATTGCGTCAATTCATCACTCTCATCCCTATACATTGCGTCAATTCATCACTCTTATCCCCATAGATTGCGTCAATTCATCACTCTTATCCCCATAGATTGCGTCAATTCATCACTCTTATCCCCATAGATTGCGTCAATTCATCACTCTTATCCCTATACATTGCGTCAATTCATCACTCTTATCCCCATACATTGCGTCAATTCATCACTCTTATCCTCATAGATTGCGTCAATTCATCACTCTTATCTCTATACATTGCGTCAATTCATCACTCTTATCCATATAGATTGCGTCAATTCATTACTCTTATCCTCATATATTGCGTCAATTCATCGCTCTTATCCCCATAGATTGCGTCAATTCATCACTCTTATCCCTATACATTGCGTCAATTCATCACTCTTATCCCCATAGATTGCGTCAATTCATCACTCTTATCCCCATAGATTACGTCAATTCATCACTCTTATCCCCATACATTGCGTCAATTCATCACTCTTATCCTCATAGATTGCGTCAATTCATCACTCTTATCTCTATACATTGCGTCAATTCATCACTCTTATCCCCATAGATTGCGTCAATTCATCACTCTCATCCCTATACATTGCGTCAATTCATCACTCTTATCCCCATAGATTGCGTCAATTCATCACTCTTATCCCTATAGATTGCGTCAATTCATCACTCTTATCCCCATAGATTGCGTCAATTCATCACTCTTATCCCTATAGATTGCGTCAATTCATCACTCTTATCCCCATAGATTGCGTCAATTCATCACTCTTATCCCTATACATTGCGTCAATTCATCACTCTTATCCCCATACATTGCGTCAATTCATCACTCTTATCCCCATAGATTGCGTCAATTCATCAATCTTATCCCTATAAATTGCGTCAATTCATCACTCTTATCCCTATAAATTGCGTCAATTCATCACTCTTATCCCTATAAATTGCGTCAATTCATCACTCTTATCAATATAAATTGCGTCAATTCATCACTCTTATCCCTATAAATTGCGTCAATTCATCACTCTTATCCCTATAAATTGAGTCTATTCATCACTCTTATCAATATAAATTGCGTCAATTCATCACTCTTATCCCTATACATTGCGTCAATTCATCACTCTTATCCCTATACATTGCGTTAATTCATCACTCTTAGCCCTATACATTGCGTCAATTCATCACTCTTATCCCTATACATTGCGTCAATTCATCACTCTTATTCCCATAGATTGCGTCAATTCATCACTCTTATCCCTATAGATTGCGTCAATTCATCACTCTTATCCCCATAGATTTCGTCAATTCATCACTCTTATCCCCATAGATTTCGTCAATTCATCACTCTTATCCCCATAGATTGCGTCAATTCATCACTCTTATCCCCATAGATTGCGTCAATTCATCACCCTTATCCCCATAGATTGCGTCAATTCATCACTCTTATCCCCATAGATTGCGTCAATTCATCACTCTTATCCCCATAGATTGCGTCAATTCATCACTCTTATCCCCATAGATTTCGTCAATTCATCACTCTTATCCCCATAGATTGCGTCAATTCATCACTCTTATCCCCATAGATTGCGTCAATTCATCACTCTTATCCCCATAGATTGCGTCAATTCATCACTCTTATCCCCATAGATTTCGTCAATTCATCACTCTTATCCCCATAGATTGCGTCAATTCATCACTCTTATCCCCATAGATTTCGTCAATTCATCACTCTTATCCCCATAGATTTCGTCAATTCATCACTCTTATCCCCATAGATTTCGTCAATTCATCACTCTTATCCCCATAGATTTCGTTCCAGAATTCATGTTGGTAATCTTTTTGACTGTCCTCAACCAACTTGTCAAGTATTGGAGAATTTTAAAACTCCTTCATTTAGTAAACTAATTTGCATATTTGGCAATTACACTTGAAGCGATACTGACACAAGATTCAATCATTTTGTTGCATTGATCTTCTGTTGAAATAATTCCAGCATACCTTCAATAGCAGACGATGCGAGCTACAATTTGCATACCTTCAATAGCAGACGATGCGAGCTACAATTTGCACCATATTGTCACCGCTCATTAACTCTATCTGCGACATCTCTTATTAAATTCTATTGATTATAAACTGTAGGGTGCTACTCAGTGTAATGGTAACATTTTCAAGCCCCCCCCTCCCCCACCCCCACCCAACCCCGCGTTTTCTTCATTTTCTGATGCATAGTAACTATGAACAATTTCATGAAAATATCTATAAATATTTACCGGTAGCTCAAAGGACAGAAATGTTTTCATGTGTAAATTGATCACGATAAAATGTTATTTAATTAAACCAGAGTGTTGCTTTAAATCATTATATAATTGTTCCATATACTACGGATCATCAACAGAGAAGACAAGCGTCATCTTCCCGAGGAAGAATCTCGGTGTATGGCTGATTGGAGGAACTTTTTGCAAAAATCACTGGACCCAAACTTCCTTCAATTCAACAAGTGCTTCACTTCCTCATCCTAATTCCATGAACATTTCGGCGAGTGCCACATCAACTATTATTCAGTCCTGGGACAAGGAACGTATGCCTATTCGTTAGGACTGCCAGATCATCACAAAAATAAACGATCTTATTCGTCATGGCCTGGTATTATGAAGAATGCATCTCGCAGAACGAACGGCAATTAACTGACAGTTTTCAGGATCTTTTTGAAACGGAACTCTCTGGTCATGATAAAGCTATCTGAAGACATAGCCATTCTACAAACTGACGCTCTGGACATGATGAAGCTACCTGAAGACAGAGCCATTCTACACACTGACGCTCTGGACATGATGAAGCTACCTGAAGACAGAGCCATTCTACACACTGACGCTCTGGACATGATGAAGCTACCTGAAGACAGAGCCATTCTACACACTGACGCTCTGGACATGATACAGCTACCTGAAGACAGAGCCATTCTACACACTGACGCTCTGACATGATGAAGCTACCTGAAGACAGAGCCATTCTACACACTGACGCTCTGGACATGATGAAGCTACCTGAAGACAGAGCCATTCTACACACTGACGCTCTGGCAATGATACAGCTACCTGAAGACAGAGCCATTCTACACACTGACATGATGAAGCTACCTGAAGACAGAGCCATTCTACAAACTGACTATCTGGACATGATGAAGCTACCTGAAGACAGCGCCATTCTACACACTGACACTCTGACCATGATGAAGCTACCTGAAGACAGAAACATTCTGCACACTGACGCTCTGGCCATGATGAAGCTACCTGAAGACAGAGCCATTCTACACACTGACGCTCTGGCAATGATACAGCTACCTGAAGACAGAGCCATTCTACACACTGACGCTCTGACCATGATAAAGCTACCTGAAGACAGAGCCACTCTACACACTGACGCTCTGACCATGATAAAGCTATCTGAAGACAGAGCCATTCTACACACTGACGCTCTGACCATGATAAAGCTATCTGAAGACAGAGCCATTCTACACACTGACGCTCTGACCATGATAAAGCTACCTGAAGACAGAGCCATTCTACACACTGACGCTCTGACCATGATAAAGCTACCTGAATACAGAGCCATTCTACACACTGACGCTCTGACCATGATAAAGCTATCTGAAGACATATAATTCCTTCAAGTACAGAAAGATAATGGGAGGCGCGGGAGCATATGGTCCGTTTTTACTTGGTGTTGGCTCGGAAAAGAGAAAGTTATCCAAAATGGCCAGGCAATGAAATCTGACCGGATGCAACAAGCGGCGACTAATATGGAGTTTAGCAGTAGTGTAAGTGAAATTGGAACCAGTAGGGATGCTGGCTGATGAGGTCTCCGTTCAGCAACAAATTTCTTGTCAACCGAGGCTAAACAGGCCAATTGATATTTTCAGTTCAGGTTTAGCAGCTGCATTAGACAGAAACAAAGTCAACCGGAATGCAGCATACGTCATTGCATCAGAATCAGTTGGATATAGTCAGCCCTACCAATTAACAAAGAATCAACCAGAAGAGCCAGGCACAAGCGTCGCTAAAAAGACACAGGCAAAATTTGATCGAAACTGTCCATTAATAGTTCATTGATGTGGAAAAATGTTGCCTGCTTTAATTCCGAGTACGTCATTGATCGCCTTGTTGTCCTGGTGTCTGGAGAAAGAGCAATGAAGTTGTTGGGGGTGCCAACATTTCCAAATGTAACCGGACAGGAAGAGGCCACTGCATTGTTCAAGAATGAAACCTCGCTGATATCACTACAGTTAGCAGCACTAGAGTTCATGCTGGCGCCTGCATACTTTTCAAGAAATTCTTGCCAGGTTGATCAGCTTACCATGCACGCATCACATCACAGAAATAATAGTGGTCATTGGCCCAGAAACTATGGCTATATTGTTGGCCCAGAAACTATGGCTACATTGTTGGCCCAGAAACTATGGCTGTATTGTTGGCCCAGAAACTATGGCTGTATTGTTGGCCCAGAAACTATGGTTGTATTGTTGGCCCAGAAACGATGGCTTTATTGTTGGCCCAGAAATTAGGACTATATTTTACGGAAAGTGAGGAGTTGGAAAGTGGCCATCGATGCTGCCGAGCGCTAAGTGTGTGTGTGTGTGTGACAAATTAAGATCAAATTTTACGTAAATAAGGTATACTATCGTGTTTTGCCAAACATTGTCAGTGTTGAACCACCTGTCAATATCATAAAACATTGTCAGTGTTGAACCACCTGTCAATAGCATAAAACATTGTCAGTGTTGAACCACCTGTCAATAGCATAAAACATTGTCAGTGTTGAACCACCTGTCAATAGCATAAAACATTGTCAGTGTTGAACCACCTGTCAATATCATAAAACATTGTCAGTGTTGAACCACCTGTCAATATCATAAAACATTGTCAGTGTTGAACCACCTGTCAATATCATTAGACGACGTTCAAATTTTGTAAACATTTTTCTTTTCCCACTATTAACACGTTTGAGGGGTGGGAAGACAAACTAGACATATCAATTTTGAGTGGCACCCTACTGTAGGTGGAGATTTAATATGAGGAAGCGGCCCATATATAACAGACGAGAATGGTCCACATATCGAAGAGGCCCTAGAATCACTGACAGGAGCAGCATATGCTGCCAAAATTTGACCAGCCTATCTTGATTTTTACCACTGGGCCTGTCCGCCCCTGCTCATAAGACCAACAAGTTTTGGTAAAATTAAAACAATATCAAGTGTCAATTTGGTCACACTTAAAAATCCTATTAGTTGATATTAGTTGAAAAAGTATCTTTAAATTACGCAGGTTTTTAAAAAGATTTACCAGTAAAGAATCTTCAGTGATAAAATGTGACGGTGGACTCCGGTGGACATACTCTAATCAATGGTCCCTTTAAGCTGCCCGGCATCTCACAGACGCCGCGCAGCAGTTTTGAGTACCACGCAGCAAATTTCCATGTAAGTGTGTGTTTGTTTTTGTAAAATTTTGCACACAAAAAAATTGATGCTGTAAAACTTTGCACACAACTGTATGATTTTGTACACGAACCAACAAACCTTAGAGGGAACATTGACTCTAATTAAATTAAATATAAAGCTCTACAATAATACAATTTACAAAGAAACAAACATGAGGCCAATGAGTCAACAGTCTACTTTTGATATTCAAATTTCTTGAACCAACTTGGTTGAAAACATTGACATGACAAACAGCTTGTAAATATACAAAAGTTGATTCTAACTAATCTTTGTGATGGCCACTTCAGGAATGTAATATCAGAAAGAAATATTGTACAAGTTTATGCGTGGCCTCTTGTTAAACAAAGAAACAATAAGCTGTTACATTACATTTTAAACTCATTCTACTCATTGAGTTTGAATTATCAGAAAGCATGGAAAAACTAATTGTTTTCTCAATAAATTTGAACAATTTAATAAAAAATAATGTCCATTAAAAAAACAAAGCATACAAACAGCTCCTCGCCTTGACCAATGAATGAGGTGTGCTGTCTGGATCAAAGTTAGATGGAATCCTAAAATTCTGATGAAGGTGACAGTAACTGAAGTAAAGAAACAACAATGAAACTTCTTAAAATGATCAACACACAGAGCTATGTAGCTGGATTACGTTCTAGGCATTAGTAACAAAATATGGACTTGTAAATTTTTATAAGTTGTTAAATCTGCTAAATTTTTTTAAAAAACCTCTCAAAGTCTTTTCTTCTTTATGTTCAAACATAATTTGACATAAAATTTGATAGAAAATAACTCAAGTTCCTACATGTACTGGAAAACACCTTATCATTCAAACTGTAGAAACTTTATGTACAAAATGAGTACAATAATGTGCAGTTGATATGATAAGGGTACAAACATTTGTTAAAAATATGTACACAAAACAATTTTTATTTAAATATATACATGAATACATATTTAAAGTTTTGTTTGAATGTATTGAGCTAACTATTCTGAACGTGTAAAATCATTATTTTAATTTTTTTAAAATTAACTCCAAATCCATTCAGGAAAAACTGCAAGGTTTGTAATTATCTTTTTCTCAATATCTCACTTGAAAAAAAGAAATAAATAAAATTTATTTTAAAATTAACTAATCGAGTGGTATATTGGAATGACATAACCATTTAGCTGTCTTGGGTTCTTAATATTATGATAATTAGCAAACCTTAAACAAAAATGTAAGCTACCAAACAATTTAAAAAAAAGAACTGTAAAACATTGGCCTGTGTAAGTTAACTTAAAAAGTTTGACCATTTATCCATATGAAATTTCAAGATAAAACTATTGATAGCTATGAAATAGAAATAAATTATATTTTGAAGATATGATAAAAACTAATGGAAAAACCTTAATAATTTCAATTACAAGGTAGGATGAGAAAGTGCAGCAAAGAACTAACAAGTGGGAAATACAAAGGCATGTTATTAATTTGATAGCATAAATAAATTTCTTAATTTGTTATTTTACATTTGCCTAAACTTATGCTGTTAATGAATATCATTGCTCAAATTAATTATGAAACTTTTATGAAAATTTTGTTGCAAAAAAAAAAAAAAAATAATTAACATAACATATACAGTTAAAAGATTATCTCCAAAAACATGGACATGTAAAACAGAAGTATACATTCTTTCACTGACATGATCATTTACTCAGCTCTCTGCACAGCCAAGCAATACATTTGTAATTATTATTTCCCATTATTGAAATGTTTGAACTCACAAGGCACTTCAATTTATGATTAAAATGAATCCTAAACTTAACATATTTATAATATCAAACCTCGTTTTCATATGGTAAAATTACTTTAATTTAATTTAAGAAAATTATAAGATCTTATCTATTCAAAAATATAAGAAAACAAATCTAAAATTTTTAAATCCAAGGCTTACAAACTTTAGGAATGTATAAATCTTGATTTTATTTCCCTTTAACATTCTCAAACATTTTAAACAAGCAAGATTCTTCCTATTCAAAAAAAAAGTTTATACATTTTGCAAACCAGATTTTCATTTACTCACTACACATGTTCACACACTCGTATCATAAAATTCTTAAAACTGCTATGACAGCACTGAACAGACAAACAATGAGAGCTGGAGTAGTTGACCATTTCACTGCACTGTTGCAACCATCCCCAGTGCATGTGTAGATGCAAGCACGGTACATTCTGTCGTGATCTGGGAACCAGATATCCTGACACTGGTCGCCGAGGTCTCTTGAACTACAGAATCTGTGTGTGCCAACAACACCTGGTTTGATAAAAAGGAAAATGGTTTATTGTCTAAGAAAACACTCACTGAGCTTTCTCTTCTGAAACTTAAAAAAAAAATCAAACTCATTATTTTAAACAATACAATCATTATTTTGAAAAATTATCAAAGCCAAATTTCTTATTTTATATGTATTAAAATTGTTTAAAAAAATACCAAGAAATTGTGACACAAATATTTACACCTTGTAATTTCACATTTATTTAAATTTATATTTGCTAGAGTTAGAATATCGTCAGGACTATTTTGGTACTGATATTTATAACTTGTTGCATTTAAGTAGTAAGCTGAAAAAGGAAATCTCAAATTAAAAAATGAGTTATTATGGGGAGACAAGAAAAGAAATAAGCATCTGGGGCTGCATCGTCAATTATATATTTTTTTCCAATCTATCACAGTCACACTAAATCTGACCAATTTATTCTCCAACAGACCCTGTAAATAAATACAAAAACTATAAAAAAAAAATTACAGCTCTGTGACTCTATATGATTCGTGTTTATTCATGAGGGTTATTTTTAACACAAAATGAAAATGTATTGTAATGTTACAATAAACTAGTCAAATTTTTGGTTGAGTAGCTATTCATATGAGGAATGAGCAATTCAAAACTAATCTTGTTTGCAGTTCCTCCTACAAAATTTTTTCTGCCATTTCATTCAAAATCAGTGTCATCCTTTGATACATTCAGAAGATGAAATATGTTTCTTAAACAAACATGCAACCTACCTCCCCACATGCCCGTCACCTTGATACAAAATTGTGCATTCCACATGTTGCAGGTTCGATACTTCTGCTGGTTGTATGAGAGTGAGGAATCCCACATTTCCTGGCAGTTACTGTCCAGTGTTGAGTCACACTGATAACAGCTTAATGCAAGGGCTAAGTGAGAACCAAAGAAATGAAATGACAGAACAGGCAACTGACAAATTATGTATTGCCTCTCTCTTATTATAATTCTGTACATTGGCTAAGACAACAAACATATTATTCGCTAAGACAAAAAAATACCATTGGCTAAGACAACAGACATACCATTGGCTAAGACAAAAAACACACCATTGGCTATGACAACAAACATAACCCTGGAGTATTCATAATCTATCTTTTTTTTCTTACAACCCACACAAATTTAATGACACCATATAACTAATGCAAGTATTTGCATAAACCTTGGTTCTTTTAGTGAAGATCAGCATTCCAGCAAATTATTATTATTATGGATTATTTTATATGTCCCATAGCATTTGAACATTGAGTAATATTCCTTTATAGTATTTTAAAATCTTGCCACACACCTGTAAACCTTTGCAATAAACCATCCAGTTAAATTTATTATCCAGTTAAAAATTTACAGCCATAGATTAAAATTCTATGATTTCTTTTGATATTCAGAATTAAGAGAAAATTTTAGATTACAAATCAGAAATATTAATATTGAAGGAATGAGACCTAACAAAATTTCTACTTGCACAGCAGTTAAACCTTCAGATAATAGTCTGAATACAATTTTCCCTATCATTCTGATTCTGATGATGTATACAAATAACAATCCAAAATGTTTATTTTTATGCAATTTTTTTATTGAATTGGCTATTCACACCCGGGTTTATATTTAAAATATTATTGTTGGGTTTCTAAGACAAAATGAGGTACCAAATGAAAGATAATTGAATTGACTATATGTTTGTAAACTTACTTCTTCAGTTTAACTAAAATAAACTACCACAAATGACATCCCAATAGCATTTAGTCAAAATGGACCCAGACACGCATCGCCCCCATTTGCACCCGGGTCCCATTAGACTCATGCTATTCAGATGTCATTTGTGGTAGTTTATTTTAGTTACACTGAAGAAGTACCTGGGTGCAAATAGTTGCAGCCTTTTCTTATTGTTATTATTGTTAATGATTATTTAATAAGAGTTCATCTCGTTTCATTAGCACGTGTACAGTATTTTTAAAAAAATAGGCCTACCAATATTCCATATTAGGACAATATTGGCAGCATTTTAACACTTATGCATTTATGGCACTTTATGCTTGTTTGAAACCTAATCTTATTAATATTATAGGCTATAGTTCTCCTAACAAAGTGTAATGTGTTAACTCAATTGAGTTAGGGCATTGAAGTTTTTAATGAAATATTAATCAAGTCCCAACCAAGATTTCCAGGGATATTAAAAGTGTCTTAGAAAATTCTAAATAGTAAGTTAAGTAAGCTTAATTAATATCAATATCAGTATTAATCAATAGAGTACAGACATTGACATAGTGATAGTGACATAGACATAGATTTAATTGGTCTACCATTTTTTTGGTACTTTATTTTGGTTAGTTAAGTTAGAGAGAGTTCTTATAATTTATAACCTTGTGATTTGTCAATTCTGTGATTAAAGTATATTTATCAAGTAATCAAGTTAATCAAGATAATGGTACAATGGCTCATTTTTTAAAACGGGAATGAAACTCTCAATTAGAGTACAGTACAGTATTTAATTATTATAGTTATGTATAGTGTATAGTATTAGTATTATTAGTGACTAATATGCGGCCAATTAATCAGACTTTCACATAATTAAAACTTAGGTTGAAATATAAATAAGAATCTCATGCAGAGAAAATATAATTTATAGACACTTTTAGCAGTTTTAGTCACTTTGCAAATGGCACGGCATCTCATTTAGCATTTCCGCATTCGAAAATCATAGGAAGGGCCCGTTTGCTCAGATTGCTAACCGAAACTTGTTAGAGAAATTTTAACAATCAAATGAATTTACCTGTTTCAATGAAAGCCGGAAGTAAGACTATCATAAAACAAAAGTACTTTTGTTTATTCATTTTTAAAATATAATATGTTGTCAACTTTTAAATTTGTCAACTACACCGTCAACAGCCTTCCTTTTTGCCAATGCGAAGGACAGGAAGTTACCTATGACCTAGTAAAGGTAAACGAAGTTATTTACCTGCGACATGGGCGCCATCTTTCTCAAGGGAAAGTACCGTAAAAAAAAACACTTAATTTGCCATTACTTCATTTTAGTAGTGTCCCTCTAAAAATATTCCTTGCATGTATTTCAAACATGTGCATTGTTTCTTTCAGAACTTTCCCCCCCGGGGGACTTCAGATTTTCGGGGCACTGCCCCCCCCCCTGAGATATAGCTGAAAGGAGCCCTGAACATGTGTTTTCAGAAAATTGTTAAAGGAGAGTACGGGAAATGTTGAAAAAAAGGAAAGACAAAAATCACTGTATTCAGTGCGGCCGCTAGGTTAGTGACGCCAGGAAAAAAAACTCTGCTGCTCTCCGACGATGCAAACCTCCATATAAAGAAATAAGTAGGCTATAATTCCGGCTTCGGTTTCGGCGCCGAACGTGGCCATTTGATCACTTTCGGCCTAGTTTCGGTCGAAACTGAAAAGTTAACTTTCGGCTTAATTTCAGTTTCTGCCAAAATTGACTGGGACTTTCGGCCATCCGGCCGAAAGTGACTGAGGTTTTCGGTCATCTACCTGAAGTCAGACTGTCAGTCACTAGGCCGACAATCTGATATTCACTAGTGCTCGACGTCATGCTGTCATTGTATGTTATATGACTAATACAGGCGAAAGCTGCCCACAGCTGCATGACCTACTGGTCGTATATTTCCAAAAAATTAAATTTCAATTAGGCCTAGACAAATGTAAAAAAGTTTTGTGGATGAAAAACTAAGGGAATGGTAATATTTATATCATTATTTTTTTAACATATTTTTTTTCAACCCTAGCTTTATTAAATTCCTTCATTTGTTATCTTCATTTTGATTTATCATTATCACGAAATAACATGGGTGTGCATGTATCACGGGTTCGTATTATATTTATGTAGTAAGTCTACTGCAGACCTATTTACTTTTATGATATTGGCGACCAATTAAGGTGGCTTGCGATTCTCCGTCGAGACCCATAAGAACAACAATTTTAAGAAACCAGGTTAAAAACAATAATTTTCGCCACCAATGGGGGTGAGGGAGGTTGGTCTCCGAACGAAATAATTGCGTCACCAGCACGGAAAGACTAGTGTGTTGTTACTAGGCTAAATATTAATACAGAGATATCTTGCAAGGTATTTATGAAAACACAAAATATTAGTATGACGAAAACAGCGAAACATTGTGGGGATATTTTTATAGCCTTTAAGAACATATATTTTGGTGGCATTTGGCTCCATTAGAGCCATAATAATTATTGTAGATATATGTTCTAGGTTGTAATTATATTATAAAAGCAAAGGACACCCAAGGATCTATAATGCATTAATTTTGTCCCCCCTCCCCCCCCCCTTCCCGTCCTTTTCCATATACTCTCCTACTATACTAATTTAAAAATATTTTAAAGAAATTTAAAATTACTTTAAATTAAAATGGTAAAAACCAAAGAATTCATTAGATCAGGGGTCCCAAAATCAAATCATCCGGGGCCCACAGGAGTTAGAGTCGGATTGAGACTGGGCTGTATCGAGTATTCAACACAAAAAGCGATTACAAATTCATTAAAGTACAATTGTTACAATCTGCTCAACGTATAAAATAAAAACATTTAGTCCGATGTTAAAACGGTTCTTACCATTATAAGAAAAACGGTTCTTACCATTATAAGAAACAAACAAATATATAGAGACATAATAAAAATCAGAAATAGACTAGTCGATGCGATTCGACTGAAACCGTCGTGGAGGGTCACGTTATGAAAATGGGGAAAACGCGCCGGCCGCATTAACACTAAACTTTGCTGTCATGTAGCGGGGCGCTAAATATCGTTTTGCGGGTCACAAATGGCCCGCGAGCCGCGAGTTTGAGACCCCTATATTAGATGTTTATTTAGTAATTTCACGAGTATACCATTTTTATAAAACGAATGTAAATATTGTTACTTTTCCCCATCATTTTCGATGTATGCAGCATGCATGCGTTAAAGAATTTAGAAATATCTAAATATTTCAGTTTCGGCTTCGGTATCGACCGAACGTCTCTTTAAGCTTTTGGTTTTGGCTTTGGTTTCGGCCGAAAGTCATTTAAAAACTTTCGGCCTACTTTCGATTTCGGCCGAATGTCATTTTTAAATTTAGGCCCAGTTTCGGTTTCGGCCGAAATCAGCAAATCACTTTCGATCGGTCTCTAAAGTAGGCCTACTGCCCTATTGGGACCCGGGTCCGAGAAGTGAGAGTTTGGGCTTATTAAAAAATATGGAAAAATTATTGTAGGGTTTGTAAGACAAAATTTGGTATCAAATGAAAGATAATTAAATGGAAAATATGTTTGTAAACTTAATTCTTAAGTTTAACTAAAATAAACTACCACAAATGACATCCCAATAGCATCAAGCATATAAAGAAAAAGTGACACTCCATCCGCATTATTTCGACGCTACAGTGGCGTACCTACATTGTTTGGCGTCAGGGGGACAATATGCCTTAAAGCCCCCCTCTAACTCTGAAACCAGTTATTTTCAACAAATTAATTCCATCAATGCCGATTCCTCCCCCTCCCCGCCCCCCACCCAAGTTTGGCACCGAGGGAAATCTGCTACTGCCAACTGGCAT
>CAXITT010000839.1:0-23324 GCA_964033795.1 Lymnaea stagnalis | reverse complement strand
AAAATCTGAAGTGCCCCCCCCCCCTCCCCCCGGCGGAAATTTCTGAAAGAAACACTGCAGGCCTCATACAGCTGTCCACTTGAGGAGCATGGATTCTCAAAATTTTGTGCACACACCTCACACCTTGTAGCGATTGCTCCACCCTTGCAGTAGCTCTATTTGAAATTATATTTATATAGCTCACATAAACATTTTTAAAAAATAAGGCCCTCGGCCCCAAACGCCAAATTGTAAAATGATTGTACTAATTCAGAAACCGAATTATTATGTCACATAAACAGAAATGTCGCTTGTATTTTATTCCATTCCAACCACCCATGCAATAGCTCTGTTTGAAATTATATTTGTATAGATCCAGAAGAAAAATAATAATAATTTAGGGCTCTCGGCCCAAAAGGAATAATTCAAAATGGATAGCGTAATTCAGAAACTGTTGCGTGCGTGTGCACAACAATTTACCCAAATTTTATCGCAATCGGAAGAATGGTATAGGAAAGCATATGGAAATTAAATTTAGCTCATGACAGAAAAAAAAAAGAATTTAGGGCCTTGGGCCCAAAACGGAATATTGTAAAATGTATGTGATGATTCAGAAAAAATTTGCGGGTGCATACACAACAACTCACAAAAGTTTTATCGCAATCGGATGAATGGTATAGGAGCGCATACGGGACATACATATATAAATTAATTTTTTTATATGTATAGATACAGTTTATCGTATAAAAGATACCTTTTGCGCAACTATTCAAGGAAGCGTTCTGTCTACCATCCATCCATCCATCCATCCATCCATCCATCCATCCATCCATCCATCCATCCATCCATCCATCCATCCATCCATCCATCCATCCATCCATCCAATCCATCCATCCATCCATCCATCCATCCATCCATCCATCCATCCATCCATTGGTTTGGGGGCTGCATTCAAGCTGAGAGTAGGGTATTATATTTTAAGGCAAAAAAAAAAGTGTTCACGTTACTCCACTTACATCATTGGCTCGCTTTACAAGCACGCATTGATTACAAACTGTCTGTTCTCTGTCACAAATTTTTTTCTGGTTCCTGCCAGGGGCGTCATTTCAGTTTTTTTCAGGTTGGGGGGGGGGGGGTAAGACCAAAGCTTTTTCGGCTTGTTAAGTTGTTTATTACTGGAGGAACCACAGTACACAGCAATTGAAATAAAATCTGCAAATTCAGGGGGAGATGAATAAATACCCCACCCTGTCCTACCCAAATGACGTCCCTGGTTCCTGCCCTTCTTACCTAAACGAACTTCTTTCTGTCTATTCACCCCATTGACAGCTTCGTTCCTTCACAGACATGCGTATTCTTTCTGTTCTCAAAACACGCACTAAAACATACTGTGAACGATTTTTCTTTTTCTGTGACCCAAAACAATGGAATTCTCTCCTTTTATACATCCGCAATATACCGACCATCCAGGCCTTCAAAACTGCACTCAAGAAACATCTCTTCAAACTCTACTATCCGCACTCATTCTCACCCCCTCTGACAGTGTGCTCAGTACGCAGGCCTGGTACACCTGCAGCTTAGTTCTTGTTGTGAGTTTGGCGTTTGACCAGACTATTTTCTTCAGTCTGGCCATAACAATTGCGGCCTTCCCTATCCTTCCACTTATCTCATCCTCCATTGAGAGGGTGCTCGATATGTTGGATCCCAGATATGTGAATCTGTCAACAGTATCCAAGTCGTAGTCGTCGATGGCGATAGCGGGGAGGGAGTCAGCGCCCTGTGCCATAATGTTAGTTTTCTTTAGGCTAATTGTCAGGCAGGCAGCGGATAGACTGGATACGAGGCTCTGCAGGCCGTCTGCTGTGTGAGATACCAAAGCGGCATCGTCCACAAACAAGAACTCCCGCAGCAAGACCTTTCTTGTTTAAATCTTAGCTCTAAGGCGGGCAATGTTGAATAATTTGCCTTCATCTCTAGTGTGGATGTATATCCCCTCACTGTTGTTCTGAAAGGCATACTGGAGAAGGACGGAGAAGAAGATTGTAAATAAAGTAGGAGCCAGCACGCAACCTTACTTTACTCCACTACTCACTGGAAAAGCTTCTGAGGCAACACCGCTATAGCACACTGTGCCCTGCATGTTTTCGTGGAACTGCTTGATGATGTTCAGCAGTCGTGTAGGGCAGCCTATCTTTTTGAGGATCTGAAACAGGCCGCTTCTGCTGACAACATCAAAAGCCTTAGTGAAGTCGACAAACGCAATGTATAAAGGCATATGTTGCACTTCTCCTGCAGCTGGCGCAGAGAGAAGATCATGTCTATGGTTGACCTACCGGCGCGAAAACCACATTGCCATTCTGGGAGTACACGCGATGCTAGGGTCAGTAGGCGTGTTAATGCAACTCGGGCGAAAGCCTTTCCAACTATGCTGAATTAAGGTTCAAATAAATGCGCACCAGCTAAAAAAGTATGTGACGTAGGCTCTGATTCGACCCAAAATGGCTGTAAAAAGTTTAATTCCATAGTTTGGCTATTAAGTTAATTTTAGGCATGCATGATGTAGTTATTTTAGATAGTTGTTTCATGTTAAAACGTTTCTGATCTAGTTCTCTGGGGGCTTAGAGTAAACGTTCAAGGTACCGGCAGGGCTATTCCTGAGAACAGTGCCCATGGCGGCGTTTCCGTGTTTACTCAATAATGTGCAGAGTCTTTCCCCTTTGTTTATTTAATTATTTGAAGTGTCGGCATGCCCATGACGTCATTATAAGCCATTTGCGTGTTTATTAAATATTTGTGCGGCGGCGAAGGAATATGTTAAGAACTGATTGGAACAAGATTTCATGTGAATAATTAACGAAGTTTATAAGAAAAGTTAAATTTTATGTTTTTAATATTCTTACTAAAGGGGACGGTTGGGGAGACTACATTTTATCAATTACTTATTGGATTGTCAGAGGAAGTGCTGATGACGTGTTTTGTATTAAAATTTTAATTGGTTGATTATTTATAATTTTAAATTATCATTGGTTGACTAATTATCATTTTTTATTTGCGCCACCAAATTTTCAACATGTTGGCCTAATGCCGGCAGTTGTGCTCCAGTCATTTGTGCATATTTTTTTTATTTGGAACCGGCAATAAAGTGTGTAAAAGTGTATTTCATGAAACTGTAAGTTGGGTTTTCATCCCTAACTCTAACCCCGAATTTATCTTTAAAAAAAAAAATTGTAGATGAAAAAAATAACGAATTTCGAACTTACCGCGGGACACATATATATCTATCTGTTATTGAGTACTTAAATACCTGCATTTTTATTTTTATTTTCAAAGATATTTGTTTAAAATGAATTTTACAAGATAACAAATAGTATCAAATCTTGCATTCAGTATTGAGTCCCATCTCATAGTAGAGTGGCCATCTATCATCTGTTTACCGTGTCCTAGCATTGTCATAGGAGAGTGGCCATCTATCATCTGTTGACCGTGTCCTAGCATTGTCATAGGAGAGTGGCCATCTATCATCTGTTTACCGTGTCCTAGCATTGTCATAGGAGAGTGGCCATCTATCATCTGTTTACCGTGTCCTAGCATTGTCATAGTAGAGTGGCCATCTATCATCTGTTTACCGTGTCCTAGCATTGTCATAGGAGAGTGGCCATCTATCATCTGTTGACCGTGTCCTAGCATTGTCATAGGAGAGTGGCCATCTATCATCTGTTGACCGTGTCCTAGCATTGTCATAGGAGGGTGGCCATCTATCATCTGTTGACCGTGTCATAGCATTGTCATAGGAGAGTGGCCATCTATCATCTGTTGACCGTGTCCTACCATTGTCGAAAACTTGATTCCATCACGGTAACCAACCGATGGCTCACCGTTTGCCCATCGCGGGAGTGTCGCCACACTCGAGCGGCCGGACCTTCCTGTCAGAGTGACTGCTTCTTTCGACCAAAATTCATTGCATTCGACGGCACGTTTCTACATGTCTTAACCCAAGCGAAACAACCCAGCGGTAGTAGAAGTCCCGAGGTGAATTCATGGTCGTGCAGGTTACAACCTGCTGACGTCACCTGGAAACTGACATGCACGCCACCCCCCCCCCCCCCCCCCAAGGAGGAGAAATGTTTGGAGAACAGACGTTTCCGGGAATCGTTCCAGAGTTTGGCGAATGTTTCCCATGTCCAGCAGCACCTCTCCACAAACCCAGGATAGCATCAGACGTGTCTCAAAACAAGGCTGTCAATCAAAATTGCAAGAGGTAGGACTCCTGATCTTTAGAGATAAAAGTTTGCACAAAATACACATACACACACATTCTTCAGAAAAATTACTAATCCCCATATTTATTCTTCATTTAATCATTAATACGCCAATGGCCATTGTAATGGTTGTCTCATTTCATAATTAATACGCCAATGGCCATTGTAGGGTTGTCTCATTTCATCATTAATACGCAAATTCCAATTGCCATTGTATGGTTGTCTCATTTCATCCTTAATACGCCAATGGCCATTGTATGGATGTCTCATTTCATCA
Organism: Lymnaea stagnalis; assembly: GCA_964033795.1. Classification (NCBI taxonomy): domain Eukaryota; kingdom Metazoa; phylum Mollusca; class Gastropoda; family Lymnaeidae; genus Lymnaea; species Lymnaea stagnalis. The sequence goes on along the minus strand of CAXITT010000839.1, from coordinate 18,809 downwards.
TTAATACGCTATGGCCATTGTATGGTTGTCTCATTTCAACATTAATACGCCAATGGCTAGTGTATGGTTGTCCCATTTCATCATTAATACGCAAATGGAGATTGTTTGGTTGTCTCATTTAATCATTAATACGCCAATTCCAATTGCCATTGTATGGATGTCTCATTTCATCATTAATACGCCAATGGCCATTGTATGGTTGTCTCATTTCAACATTAATACGCCAATGGCTATTGTATGGTTGTCTCATTTCATCATTAATACGCCAATGGAGATTGTTTGGTTGTCTCATTTAATCATTAATACGCTAATTCCAATTGTCATTGTATGGTTGTCTCATTTCATCCTTAATACGCCAATGGCCATTGTATGGATGTCTCATTTCATCATTAATACGCCAATGGCCATTGTATGGTTGTCTCATTTGATCATTAATACGCAAATGGCCATTGTATGGTTGTCTCATTTAATCATTAATACGCCAATGGCCATTGTATGGTTGTCTCATTTCATCATCAATACGCCAATGGCCATTGTATGGTTATCCCATTTCATCATTAATACACCAATAGCCATTGTATGGATGTCTCATTTCATCATTAATACGCCAATGACCCTTGTATGGTTGTCTCATTTCATCATCAATACGCCAATTGCCATTGTATGGTTATCCCATTTCATCATTAATACGCCAATAGCCATTGTATGGATGTCTCATTTCATCATTAATACGCCAATGGCCATTGTATGGTTGTCTCATTTCATCATTAATACGCCAATGGCCATAGTATGGTTGTCTCATTTTATCATTAATACGCCAATGGCCATTGTATGGTAGTCTCATTTAATCATTAATATGCCAATGGCCATTGTATGGATGTCTCATTTCATCATTAATACGCCAATGGCCATTGTATGGATGTCTCATTTCATCATTCATACCCCAATGGCCATTGTATGGTTGTCTCATTTCATCATTAAAACGCCAATGACCATTGTATGGATGTCTCATTTCATCATTAATACGCCAATGTCCCTTGTATGGTTGTCCCATTTCATCATTAATACGTCAATGGCCATTTTTTGGTTGTCTCATTTCATTATTAATACGCCAATGGCCATTGTGTGGTTGTCTTATTTAATCTTTAATACGCCAATGGCCATTGTTTGGTTGTCTCATTTCATCATTAATACGCCAATGGTCATTGTATGGTTGTCTCATTTCATCATTAATACGCCAATGGCCATTGTATGGTTGTCCCATTTCATCATTAATACGCCAATGGCCATTGTATGGATGTCTCATTTCATCATTTATACGTCAATGGCCATTGCATGGATGTCTCATTTCATCATTTAAAAGCTAATGGCCATTGTTTGGATGTCTGAATTCATCATTAATACGCCAATGGCAATTGAATGGATGTCTCATTTCATCATTAATACGCCAATGGCCATTGTATGGTTGTCTAATTTCATCATTAATACGCCAATTGCCATTGTATGGATGTGTCATTTCATCATTAATACGCCAATGGCCATTGAATGGTTGTCTCATTTCAACATAAATACGCCAATGGCCATTCTATGGTTGTCTCATTTAATCATTAATACGCCAATTCCAATTGTCATTGTATGGTTGTCTCATTTCATCCTTAATACGCCAATGGCCATTGTATGGTTGTCTCATTTCAATATTAATACGCCAATGGCCATTGTATGTTTGTCCCATTTCATCATTAATACGCTAATGGCCATTGTATTGTTGTCTCATTTCATCATTAATACGCCAATGACCCTTGTATGGTTGTCTCATTTCATCATCAATACGCCAATCGCCATTGTATGGTTATCCCATTTCATCATTAATACGCCAATAGCCATTGTATGGATGTCTCATTTCATCATTAATACGCCAATGGCCATTGTATGGTTGTCTCATTTTATCATTAATACGCCAATGGCCATAGTATGGTTGTCTCATTTTATCATTAATACGCCAATGACCATTGTATGGTTGTCTCATTTAATCATTAATACGCCAATGGCCATTGTATGGATGTCTCATTTCATCATTAATACGCCAATGGCCATTGTATGGATGTCTCATTTCATCATTAATACCCCAATGGCCTTGTATGGTTGTCTCATTTCATCATTAAAACGCCAATGACCATTGTATGGATGTCTCATTTCATCATTAATACGCCAATGTCCCTTGAATAGTCTCATTTCATCATTAATACGCCAATGGCCATTGTTTGGTTGTCTCATTTCATTATTAATACGCCAATGGCCATTGTGTGGTTGTCTCATTTCATCATTAATACCCCAATGGCCTTGTATGGTTGTCTCATTTCATCATTAAAACGCCAATGACCATTGTATGGATGTCTCATTTCATCATTAATACGCCAATGTCCCTTGAATGGTCTCATTTCATCATTAATACGCCAAAGGCCATTGTTTGGCTGTCTCATTTCATTATTAATACGCCAATGGCCATTGTGTGGTTGTCTCATTTAATCATTAATAGGCCAATGGCCATTGTTTGGTTGTCTCATTTCATCATTAATACGCCAATGGCCATTGTATGGTTGTCCCATTTCATCATTAATACGCCAATGGCCATTGTACGGATGTCGCATTTCATCATTTATACGTCAATGGCCATTGCATGGATGTCTCATTTCATCATTTATACGCTAATGGCCATTGTTTGGATGTCTGATTTCATCATTAATACGCCAATGGCAATTGAATGGATCTCTCATTTCATCATTAATACGCCAATGGCCATTGTATGGTTGTCTAATTTCATCATTAATACGCCAATGGCTGTTGTATGGTTGTCCCATTTCATCATTAATACGCCAATGGCCATTGTATGGTTGTCCCATTTCATCATTAATACGCCAATGGAGATTGTTTGGTTGTCTCATTTAATCATTAATACGCCAATTCTAATTGCCATAGTATGGTTGTCTCATTTCATCATTAATACGCCAATGGAAATTGTATGGTTGTCTCATTTCATCATTAATGCGCCAATGGCCATTGCATGGTTGTCCCATTTCATCATTAATACGCCAATGGCTATTGTATGGTTGTCTCATTTCATCATTAATACGCCAATGGCCATTGTATGGATGTCTCATTTAATCATTAATACGCCAATGGCTATTGTATGGTTGTCTCATTTCATCATTATTGTGTCAATGGCCATTGTATGGATGTCTCATTTAATCATTAATACGCCAATGGCAATTGAATGGATGTCTCATTTCATCATTAATACGCCAATGGCCATTGCATGGTTGTCACATTTCATCATTTATACGACAATGGCCATTGTATGGATGTCTCATTTAATCATTAATACGCCAATGGCCATTGTTTGGTTGTCTCATTTCATCATTAATACGCCAATGGCCATTGTATGGTTGTCTCATTTCATCCTTAATACGCCAATGGCCATTGTATGGTTGTCTCATTTCATCATTAATATACCAATTGCTATTGTATGGTTGTCTCATTTCATCATTAATACGACAATGGCCATTGTATGGTTGTCTCATTTTATCATTAATACGCCAATGGCCATTGTATAGTTGGCTCATTTCATCATTAATGCGCCAATGGCCATTGTATGGTTGTACCATTTTATCATTAATACGCCAATGGCCATTGTATGGTTGTCTCATTTAATCATTAATACGCCAATGGCCATTATATGGTTGTCTCATTTCATCATCAATACGCCAATGGCCATTGTATGGTTATCCCATTTCATCATTAATACGCCAATAGCCATTGTATGGATGTCTCATTTCATCATTAATACGCCAATTGCCATTGTATGGTTGTCTCATTTCATCATTAATACGCCAATGGCCATTGTATGGTTGTCTCATTTTATCATTAAGACGCCAATGGCCATTGTTTGGTTGTCTCATTTAATAATTAATACGCCAATTCCAATTGTCATTGTATGGTTGTCTCATTTCATCCTTAATACGCCAATGGCCATTGTATAGATGTCTCATTTCATCATCAATACGTAATGGCCATTGTATGGTTATCCCATTTCATCATTAATACGCCAATAGCCATTGTATGGATGTCTCATTTCATCATTAATACGCCAATGACCCTTGTATGGTTGTCTCATTTCATCATTAATACGCCAATGGCCATTGTTTGGTTGTCTCATTTCATTATTAATACGCCAATGGCCATTGTGTGGTTGTCTTATTTAATCATTAATACGCCAATGGCCATTTTTTGGTTGTCTCATTTCATCATTAATACGCTAATAGCCATTGTATGGTTGTCCCATTTCATCATTAATACGCCAATGGCCATTCTATGGTTTTCTCATTTCATCATTAATACGCCACTGGAGATTGTTTGGTTGTCTCATTTAATCATTAATACGCCAATTCCAATTGCCATTGTATGGTTGTCTCATTTCATCATTAATACGCCAATGTCCATTGTATGGTTGTCTCATTTCATCATTAATGCGCCAATGGCCATTGTATGGTTGTCCCATTTCATCATTTAATACGACACTGGCTATTGTATGGTTGTCTCATTTCATCATTAATACGCCAATGGCCATTGTATGGATGTCTCATTTAATCATTAATACGCCAATGGCTATTGTATGGTTGTTTCATTTCATCATTAATGTGCCAATGGCCATTGTATGGATGTCTCATTTAATCATTAATACGCCAATGGCCATTGAATGGATGTCTCATCTCATCATTAATACGCCAATGGCCATTGTATGGTTGTCTAATTTCATCATTTATTCGCCGAGGGCCATTGTATGGTTGTCTCATTTCATCATTAATACGCCAATGGCCATTGTATGGTTGTCTCATTTGATCATTAATACGCCAATGACCATTGTATGGTTGTCTCATTTAATCATTAATACGCCAATGGCCATTGTATGGTTATCCCATTTCATCATTAATACGCCAATAGCCATTGTATGGTTGTCTCATTTCATCATTAATACGCCAATGGCCATTGTATGGATGTCTCATTTCATCCTTAATACCCTAATGGCTATTTTATTGTTGTCTCATTTAATCATTAATACGCCAATGGCCATTGTATGGTTGTCTCATTTCAATATTAATACGCCAATGGCCATTGTATGTTTGTCCCATTTCATCATTAATACGCTAATGGCCATTGTATTGTTGTCTCATTTCATCATTAATACGCAAATGGCCATTGTGTGGTTGTCTTATTTAATCATTAATACGCCAAAGGCCACTGTTTGGTTGTCTCATTTCATCATTAATACGCCAATGGCCATTGAATGGTTGTCTAATTTCATCATTAATACGCCAATGGCCATTGTATGGTTGTCGCATTTCATCATTAATACTCCAATGGCCATTGTATGGATGTCTCATTTCATCATTAATACGCCAAAGGCCATTGTATGGTTGTCTCATTTCATCATTTATACGTCCATGGCCATTGCATGGATGTCTTATTTCATCATTAATACGCTAATGGCCACTGTTTGGATGTCTGATTTCATGATTAATACGCCAATGGCTGTTGTATGGTTTTCCCATGTTATCATTAATACGCCAATGGCCATTGTATGGATTCTCATTTCATCATTAATACGCCAATGGCCATTGTATGGTTGTCTCATTTCATAATTAATACGCCAATGGCCATAGTATGGTTGTCTCATTTTATCATTAATACGCCAATGACCATTGTTTGGTTGTCTCATTTAATCATTAATACGCCAATGGCCATTGTATGGATGTTTCATTTCATCATTAATACGCCAATGGCCATTGTATGGATGTCTCATTTCATCATTAATACGCCAATGGCCTTGTTTGGTTGTCTCATTTCATCATTAATACGCCAATTACCATTGTATGGATGTCTCATTTCATCATTAATACGCCAATGTCCCTTGTATGGTTGTCTCATTTCATCATTAATGTGCCAATGGGCATTGTGAGGATGTCTCATTTAATCATTAATACGCCAATGGCCATTGAATGGATATCTCATTTCATCATTAATACGCCAATGGCCATTGTATGGTTGTCTAATTTCATCATTTATTCGCCGAGGGCCATTGTATGGTTGTCTCATTTCAACATTAATACGCCAATGGCCATTGTATGGTTGTCCCATTTCATCATTAATACGCCAATGGCCATTGTATTGTTGTCTCATTTCCTCATTAATACGCCAATGGCCATTCTATGGTTGTCTCATTTGATCATTAATACGCCAATGTCCATTGTATGGTTGTCTCATTTAATCATTAATACGCCAATGGCCATTGTATGGTTGTCTCATTTCATCATTAATACGCCAATGGCCATTGTATGGTTATCCCATTTCATCATTAATACGCCAATAGCCATTGTATGATTGTCTCATTTAATCATTAATACGCCAATGGCCATTGTATGGTTGTCTCATTTCATCATTAATACGCCAATGGCCATTGTTTGGTTTCTTATTTAATCATTAATACGCCAATGTCCATTGTATGGTTGTCTCATTTCATCATTAATACGACAATGGCCATTGTATGGTTGTCTCATTTCATCAAGAATGCGCCAATGGCCATTGTATGGTTGTCCCATTTCATCATTAATACGCCAATGGCTATTGTATGGTTGTCTCATTTCATCATTAATTCGCCAATGGCCATTGTATTGATGTCTCATTTCATCCTTAATACGCTAATGGCTCTTTTATTGTTGTCTCATTTAATCATTAATACGCCAATGGCCATTGTAGGGTTGTCTCATTTTCCAATACGTCTTAAAAACCAAATTATCTATTTCTAAATTATGATACTGTAATGCATTTCTCAACGATCTATGCATTATAACAATCCTGAGAAATAACAAAATTTGTTAAAATACCTATAAACAAATTTAAAAATTCTTACCATATCGTGAGGTCATTGAATTTTTATTCAAAGAAAAGTAAAAGAAAAAAAAAAAAAAAGATACTGTTATCCTTTTATTAAAGCTGCTACTTAGAAACAAAGCCAAATACTCAGTTATGACATGAACACATAATGCTTTAACATATAATCGTGAGGTCATTAAATTTTTATTCAAAAAAAAATAAAAAAAAAAAAAAAAAAAGATACTGTTATCCTTTTATTAAAGCTGCTACTTAGAAACAAAGCCAAATACTCAGTTATGACATGAACACATAATGCTTTAACATATAAGTTAGTTTGAACAGAGAAATATTCTCTAGTTATTTCCTTTAACGTTGCATCTTTCAGACCAAAGATCTGTCAAACAAGGTCAGCTCCCGTTTCATCTAAGATCGAACGGTCATTATGCCAGACAGCACGACCAGTAGGCCAGACAGCACGGCCATTATGCTAGACAGCACGACCAGTATGTTAGGTAGCACAACAAGCCTGTCAGAATACGCCGCGACAAACGGAACCCTTCCAAAAGATCGCGCCACAGAACCATAAGAAACGAATGAACATGACCAATAATGACAGCAGGAAACCGTTGAAAAAAGACTCCGGTATTGTCCGGGTGCGAGACTTTTAGCATGTGGATGTTATACATAAAAAAACAATTTACATAATCTCATTTCCCAGCAATCCTAAGAAAATTTACTTAACCTTGAAGTTTATTATTTTCTTATATGTTAAATGAAACTGTGAGATTTCCCCCAATGTTGCTGTTGAATTTAATACAAGTTATATTTTCACCGGTGCAAAGCCATTGCTGAAATTAATACAAGTACAAATCACATTTTCACCGGTGCAAAGCCATTGCTGAACTTAATACAAGTACAATTTATATTTTCACTGGTGCAAAGCCATTGCTGAATTTAATACAAGTACAAGTCATATTTTCACTGGTTCAAAGCCATGCTGAATTTAATACAAGTACTAGTCATATTTCACCGGTGCAAAGCCATTGCTGAATTTAATACAAGTACAAGTCATATTTTCACCGGTGCAAAGACATGCTGAATTTAATACAAGTAGGCTACACGTCACATTTCACTGGTGCAAAGCCATTGCTGAATTTAATACAAGTACATGTCATATTTTCACCGGTGCAAAGCCATTGCTGAATTTAATACAAGTACAAGTCATATTTTCACCGGTGCAAAGCCATTGCTGAATTTCATAAAAGTACAAGTCATATTTTCACTGGTGCAAAGTCATATTTCACCGATGCAAAGCCATTGCTGAATTTAATACAAGTACTAGTCATATTTCACCGGTGCAAAGCCATTGCTGAATTTAATACAAGTACAAGTCATATTTTCACCGGTGCAAAGACATGCTGAATTTAATACAAGTAGGCTACACGTCACATTTCACTGGTGCAAAGCCATTGCTGAATTTAATACAAGTACATGTCATATTTTCACCGGTGCAAAGCCATTGCTGAATTTAATACAAGTACAAGTCATATTTTCACCGGTGCAAAGCCATTGCTGAATTTCATAAAAGTACAAGTCATATTTTCACTGGTGCAAAGTCATATTTCACCGATGCAAAGCCATTGCTGAATTAAATACAAGTACAAGTCATATTTTCACCGGTTCGAAGCCATTGCTGAATTTAATACAAGTACAAGTCATATTTTCACTGGTGCAAAGTACTATTTAACCGGTGCAAAGCCATTGCTGAATTTAATACAAGTACAAGTCATATTTTCACTGGTGCAAAGTACTATTTAACCGGTGCAAAGCCATTGCTGAATTTAATACAAGTACAAGTCATATTTTCACTGGTGCAAAGTACTATTTAACCGGTGCAAAGCCATTGCTGAATTTAATACAAGTACAAGTCATATTTTCACCGGTGCAAAGCTATTGCTGAATTTAATACAAGTACAAGTCATATTTTCACTGGTGCAAAACCATTGCTGAATTTAAAACAAGTAGGCTACACGTCACATTTCACTGGTGCAAAGCCATTGCTTAATTTAATACAAGTACATGTCATATTTTCACCAGTGCAAAGCCATTGCTGAATTTAATAGAAGTACAAGTCATATTTTCACTGGTGCAAAGCTATTGCTGAATTTAATACAAGTACAAGTAGTATTTTCACTGGTGCAAAGTCATATTTCACTGGTGCAAAACCATTGCTGAATTTAAAACAAGTAGGCTACACGTCACATTTCACTGGTGCAAAGCCATTGCTGAATTTAATACAAGTACAAGTTATATTTTTGCCAGTGCAAAGCCATTGCTGAAATTAATACAAGTACAAGTCATATTTCACCGGTGCTAAGCCATTGCTGAATTTAATACAAATACAAGTCATATTTTCACCGGTGCAAAGCCAATGCTGAATTTAATACAAGTACAAGTCAAATTTTGATTGGTGCAAAGCCATTGCTGAATTTAATACAAGTACAAGTCATATTTTCACTAGTGCAAAGTCATATTTCACCGGTGCAAAGCAATTGCTTAATTTAATACAAGTACAAGTTATATTTTCACTGGTGCAAAGCCATTGCTGAATTTAATACAAGTACAATTTATATTTTCTCGGGTGCAAAGCCATTGTTGAATTTAATAAAAGTACAAGTCATATTTTCACCGGTGCAAAGCTATTGCTGAATGAAATACAAGTACAAGTCATATTTTCACTGGGGCAAAGTCATATTTCACCGATGCAAAGCCATTGCTGAATTAAATACAAGTACAAGTCATATTTTCACCAGTTCAAAGCTATTGCTGAAAATAATACAAGTACAAGTCATATTTTCACGGGTGCAAAGTCATATTTAACCGGTGTAAAGCCATTGCTGAATTTAATACAAGTACAAGTCATATTTTCACCAGTGCAAACAATTGATGAATTTAATACAAGTACAAGTATTATTTTCACTAGTGCAAAGTCATATTTCACCGGTGCAAAGCCATTGCTGAATTAATTACAAGTACAAGTTATATTTTTGCCGGTGCAAAGGCATTGCTGAATTTTATACAAGTACAAGTCATATTTTCACTGGTGCAAAGCCATTGCTGAATTTAATACAAGTACAAGTCATATTTTCACTGGTTCAAAGCCATGCTGAATTTAATACAAGTACTAGTCATATTTCACCGGTGCAAAGCCATTGCTTAATTAAATACAAGTACAAGTCATGTTTTCACTGGTGCAAAGACATGCTGAATTTAATACACGGATGCTACACGTCATATTTCACCAGTGCAAAGCCATTGCTGATTTTAATACAAGTACAAGTCATATTTTCACTGGTGCAAAGCCATTGCTGAATTTAATACAAGTACAAGTCATATTTTCACTGGTGCAAAGCCATTGCTGAATTTAATACAAGTACAAGTCATATTTTCACTGGTGCAAAGCCATTGCTGAATTTAATACAAGTACAAGTCATATTTTCACTGGTGCAAAGCCATTGCTGAATTTAATACAAGTACAAGTCATATTTTCACTGGTGCAAAGCCATTGCTGAATTTAATACAAGTACAAGTCATATTTTCACTGGTGCAAAGCCATTGCTGAATTTAATACAAGTACAAGTCATATTTTCACTGGTGCAAAGCCATTGCTGAATTTAATACAAGTACAAGTCATATTTTCACTGGTGCAAAGCCATTGCTGAATTTAATACAAGTACAAGTCATATTTTCACTGGTGCAAAGCCATTGCTGAATTTAATACAAGTACAAGTCATATTTTCACTGGTGCAAAGCCATTGCTGAATTTAATACAAGTACAAGTCATATTTTCACTGGTGCAAAGTCATATTTCACCGGTGCAAAGCCATTGCTGAATTAAATACAAGTACAAGTCATATTTTCACCGGTGCAAAGCCATTGCTGAATTTAATACAAGTACAAGTAATATTTTCACTGGTGCAATGTCATATTTCACCGGCGCAAAGCCATTGCTGAATTTAATACAAGTAAAAGTCATATTTTCACCGGTTCAAAGCTATTACTGAATTTAATACAAGTACAAGTCATATTTTCACTGGTGCAAAGTCATATTTAACCGGTATAAAGCCATTGCTGAATTTAATACAAGTACAAGTCATATTTTCACCAGTGCAAACTATTGATGAATTTAAAACAAGTACAAGTATTATTTTCACTAGTGCAAAGTCATATTTCACCGGTGCAAAGCCATTGCTGAATTAATTACAAGTAGAAGTTATATTTTTGCCAGTACAAAGCCATTGCTGAAATTAATACAAGTACAAGTCATATTTTCACTGGTGCAAAGCCATTGCTGAATTTAATACCAATACAAGTGATATTTTCACCGGTGCAAAGCCAATGCTGAATTTAATACAAGTACAAGTCAAATTTTGATTGGTGCAAAGCCATTGCTGAATTTAATACAAGTACAAGTTATATTTTCACTAGTGCAAAGCCATTGCTGAATTTAATACAAGTTCACGTTATATTTTCACTGGTGCAAAGCCATTGCTGAATTTAATACAAGTACAATTTATGTTTTCTCGGGTGCAAAGCCATTGCTGAATTTAATACAAGTACAAGTCATATTTTCACTGGTGCAAAGCCATTGCTGATTTTAATACAAAAACAAGTATTATTTTCACTAGTGCAAAGTCATATTTCACCGGTGCAAAGCCATTGCTGAATTTAATACAAGTACAAGTTATATTTTTGCCGGTGCAAAGGCATTGCTGAATTTAATACAAGTACAAGTCATATTTTCACCGGTGCAAAGCTATTGCTGAAATTAATACAAGTACAAGTCATATTTTAGCTGTTGCAAAGCCATTGCTGAATTTAATACAAGTACAAGTATTATTTTCATTAGTGCAAAGTCATATTTCAACGGTGCAAAGCCATTGCTGAATTTAATACAAGTACAAGTTATATTTTTGCGGATGCAAAGCCATTGCTGAATTTAATACAAGTACAAGTCATATTTTCACTGGTGCAAAGCCATTGCTGAATTTAATACAAGTACAAGTATTATTTTCACTAGTGCAAAGTCATATTTCACCGGTGCAAAGCCATTGCTGAATTTAATACAAGTACAAGTTATATTTTTGCCGGTGCAAAGGCATTGCTGAATTTTATACAAGTACAAGTCATATTTTCACTGGTGCAAAGCCATTGCTGAATTTAATACAAGTACAAGTCATATTTTCACTGGTTCAAAGCCATGCTGAATTTAATACAAGTACTAGTCATATTTCACCGGTGTAAAGCCATTGCTTAATTAAATACAAGTACAAGTCATGTTTTCACTGGTGCAAAGAAATTGCTGAATTTAATACAAGTACAAGTTATATTTTCACTAGTGCAAAGCCATTGCTGAATTTAATACAAGTTCACGTTATATTTTCACTGGTGCAAAGCCATTGCTGAATTTAATACAAGTACAATTTATATTTTCTCGCGTGCAAAGCCATTGCTGAATTTAATACAAGTACAAGTCATATTTTCACCGGTGCAAAGCCATTGCTGAATTTAATACAAGTACAAGTCATATTTTCACCGGTGCAAAGCCATTGCTGAATTTAATACAAGTACAAGTCATATTTTCACCGGTGCAAAGCCATTGCTGAATTTAATACAAGTACAAGTCATATTTTCACCGGTGCAAAGCCATTGCTGAATTTAATACAAGTACAAGTCATATTTTCACCGGTGCAAAGCCATTGCTGAATTTAATACAAGTACAAGTCATATTTTCACCGGTGCAAAGCCATTGCTGAATTTAATACAAGTACAAGTCATATTTTCACCGGTGCAAAGCCATTGCTGAATTTAATACAAGTACAAGTCATATTTTCACCGGTGCAAAGCCATTGCTGAATTTAATACAAGTACAAGTCATATTTTCACCGGTGCAAAGCCATTGCTGAATTTAATACAAGTACAAGTCATATTTTCACCGGTGCAAAGCCATTGCTGAATTTAATACAAGTACAAGTCATATTTTCACCGGTGCAAAGCCATTGCTGAATTTAATACAAGTACAAGTCATATTTTCACCGGTGCAAAGCCATTGCTGAATTTAATACAAGTACAAGTCATATTTTCACCGGTGCAAAGCCATTGCTGAATTTAATACAAGTACAAGTCATATTTTCACCGGTGCAAAGCCATTGCTGAATTTAATACAAGTACAAGTCATATTTTCACCGGTGCAAAGCCATTGCTGAATTTAATACAAGTACAAGTCATATTTTCACCGGTGCAAAGCCATTGCTGAATTTAATACAAGTACAAGTCATATTTTCACCGGTGCAAAGCCATTGCTGAATTTAATACAAGTACAAGTCATATTTTCACCGGTGCAAAGCCATTGCTGAATTTAATACAAGTACAAGTCATATTTTCACCGGTGCAAAGCCATTGCTGAATTTAATACAAGTACAAGTCATATTTTCACCGGTGCAAAGCCATTGCTGAATTTAATACAAGTACAAGTCATATTTTCACCGGTGCAAAGCCATTGCTGAATTTAATACAAGTACAAGTCATATTTTCACCGGTGCAAAGCCATTGCTGAATTTAATACAAGTACAAGTCATATTTTCACCGGTGCAAAGCCATTGCTGAATTTAATACAAGTACAAGTCATATTTTCACCGGTGCAAAGCCATTGCTGAATTTAATACAAGTACAAGTCATATTTTCACCGGTGCAAAGCCATTGCTGAATTTAATACAAGTACAAGTCATATTTTCACCGGTGCAAAGCCATTGCTGAATTTAATACAAGTACAAGTCATATTTTCACCGGTGCAAAGCCATTGCTGAATTTAATACAAGTACAAGTCATATTTTCACCGGTGCAAAGCCATTGCTGAATTTAATACAAGTACAAGTCATATTTTCACCGGTGCAAAGCCATTGCTGAATTTAATACAAGTACAAGTCATATTTTCACCGGTGCAAAGCCATTGCTGAATTTAATACAAGTACAAGTCATATTTTCACCGGTGCAAAGCCATTGCTGAATTTAATACAAGTACAAGTCATATTTTCACCGGTGCAAAGCCATTGCTGAATTTAATACAAGTACAAGTCATATTTTCACCGGTGCAAAGCCATTGCTGAATTTAATACAAGTACAAGTCATATTTTCACCGGTGCAAAGCCATTGCTGAATTTAATACAAGTACAAGTCATATTTTCACCGGTGCAAAGCCATTGCTGAATTTAATACAAGTACAAGTCATATTTTCACCGGTGCAAAGCCATTGCTGAATTTAATACAAGTACAAGTCATATTTTCACCGGTGCAAAGCCATTGCTGAATTTAATACAAGTACAAGTCATATTTTCACCGGTGCAAAGCCATTGCTGAATTTAATACAAGTACAAGTCATATTTTCACCGGTGCAAAGCCATTGCTGAATTTAATACAAGTACAAGTCATATTTTCACCGGTGCAAAGCCATTGCTGAATTTAATACAAGTACAAGTCATATTTTCACCGGTGCAAAGCCATTGCTGAATTTAATACAAGTACAAGTCATATTTTCACCGGTGCAAAGCCATTGCTGAATTTAATACAAGTACAAGTCATATTTTCACCGGTGCAAAGCCATTGCTGAATTTAATACAAGTACAAGTCATATTTTCACCGGTGCAAAGCCATTGCTGAATTTAATACAAGTACAAGTCATATTTTCACCGGTGCAAAGCCATTGCTGAATTTAATACAAGTACAAGTCATATTTTCACCGGTGCAAAGCCATTGCTGAATTTAATACAAGTACAAGTCATATTTTCACCGGTGCAAAGCCATTGCTGAATTTAATACAAGTACAAGTCATATTTTCACCGGTGCAAAGCCATTGCTGAATTTAATACAAGTACAAGTCATATTTTCACCGGTGCAAAGCCATTGCTGAATTTAATACAAGTACAAGTCATATTTTCACCGGTGCAAAGCCATTGCTGAATTTAATACAAGTACAAGTCATATTTTCACCGGTGCAAAGCCATTGCTGAATTTAATACAAGTACAAGTCATATTTTCACCGGTGCAAAGCCATTGCTGAATTTAATACAAGTACAAGTCATATTTTCACCGGTGCAAAGCCATTGCTGAATTTAATACAAGTACAAGTCATATTTTCACCGGTGCAAAGCCATTGCTGAATTTAATACAAGTACAAGTCATATTTTCACCGGTGCAAAGCCATTGCTGAATTTAATACAAGTACAAGTCATATTTTCACCGGTGCAAAGCCATTGCTGAATTTAATACAAGTACAAGTCATATTTTCACCGGTGCAAAGCCATTGCTGAATTTAATACAAGTACAAGTCATATTTTCACCGGTGCAAAGCCATTGCTGAATTTAATACAAGTACAAGTCATATTTTCACCGGTGCAAAGCCATTGCTGAATTTAATACAAGTACAAGTCATATTTTCACCGGTGCAAAGCCATTGCTGAATTTAATACAAGTACAAGTCATATTTTCACCGGTGCAAAGCCATTGCTGAATTTAATACAAGTACAAGTCATATTTTCACCGGTGCAAAGCCATTGCTGAATTTAATACAAGTACAAGTCATATTTTCACCGGTGCAAAGCCATTGCTGAATTTAATACAAGTACAAGTCATATTTTCACCGGTGCAAAGCCATTGCTGAATTTAATACAAGTACAAGTCATATTTTCACCGGTGCAAAGCCATTGCTGAATTTAATACAAGTACAAGTCATATTTTCACCGGTGCAAAGCCATTGCTGAATTTAATACAAGTACAAGTCATATTTTCACCGGTGCAAAGCCATTGCTGAATTTAATACAAGTACAAGTCATATTTTCACCGGTGCAAAGCCATTGCTGAATTTAATACAAGTACAAGTCATATTTTCACCGGTGCAAAGCCATTGCTGAATTTAATACAAGTACAAGTCATATTTTCACCGGTGCAAAGCCATTGCTGAATTTAATACAAGTACAAGTCATATTTTCACCGGTGCAAAGCCATTGCTGAATTTAATACAAGTACAAGTCATATTTTCACCGGTGCAAAGCCATTGCTGAATTTAATACAAGTACAAGTCATATTTTCACCGGTGCAAAGCCATTGCTGAATTTAATACAAGTACAAGTCATATTTTCACCGGTGCAAAGCCATTGCTGAATTTAATACAAGTACAAGTCATATTTTCACCGGTGCAAAGCCATTGCTGAATTTAATACAAGTACAAGTCATATTTTCACCGGTGCAAAGCCATTGCTGAATTTAATACAAGTACAAGTCATATTTTCACCGGTGCAAAGCCATTGCTGAATTTAATACAAGTACAAGTCATATTTTCACCGGTGCAAAGCCATTGCTGAATTTAATACAAGTACAAGTCATATTTTCACCGGTGCAAAGCCATTGCTGAATTTAATACAAGTACAAGTCATATTTTCACCGGTGCAAAGCCATTGCTGAATTTAATACAAGTACAAGTCATATTTTCACCGGTGCAAAGCCATTGCTGAATTTAATACAAGTACAAGTCATATTTTCACCGGTGCAAAGCCATTGCTGAATTTAATACAAGTACAAGTCATATTTTCACCGGTGCAAAGCCATTGCTGAATTTAATACAAGTACAAGTCATATTTTCACCGGTGCAAAGCCATTGCTGAATTTAATACAAGTACAAGTCATATTTTCACCGGTGCAAAGCCATTGCTGAATTTAATACAAGTACAAGTCATATTTTCACCGGTGCAAAGCCATTGCTGAATTTAATACAAGTACAAGTCATATTTTCACCGGTGCAAAGCCATTGCTGAATTTAATACAAGTACAAGTCATATTTTCACCGGTGCAAAGCCATTGCTGAATTTAATACAAGTACAAGTCATATTTTCACCGGTGCAAAGCCATTGCTGAATTTAATACAAGTACAAGTCATATTTTCACCGGTGCAAAGCCATTGCTGAATTTAATACAAGTACAAGTCATATTTTCACCGGTGCAAAGCCATTGCTGAATTTAATACAAGTACAAGTCATATTTTCACCGGTGCAAAGCCATTGCTGAATTTAATACAAGTACAAGTCATATTTTCACCGGTGCAAAGCCATTGCTGAATTTAATACAAGTACAAGTCATATTTTCACCGGTGCAAAGCCATTGCTGAATTTAATACAAGTACAAGTCATATTTTCACTGGTGCAAAGCCATTGCTGAATTTAATACAAGTACAAGTATTATTTTCACTAGTGCAAAGTCATATTTCACCGGTGCAAAGCCATTGCTGAATTTAATACAAGTACAAGTCATATTTTCACCGGTGCAAAGCCATTGCTGAATTTAATACAAGTACAAGTCATATTTTCACCGGTGCAAAGCCATTGCTGAATTTAATACAAGTACAAGTCATATTTTCACCGGTGCAAAGCCATTGCTGAATTTAATACAAGTACAAGTCATATTTTCACCGGTGCAAAGCCATTGCTGAATTTAATACAAGTACAAGTCATATTTTCACCGGTGCAAAGCCATTGCTGAATTTAATACAAGTACAAGTCATATTTTCACCGGTGCAAAGCCATTGCTGAATTTAATACAAGTACAAGTCATATTTTCACCGGTGCAAAGCCATTGCTGAATTTAATACAAGTACAAGTCATATTTTCACCGGTGCAAAGCCATTGCTGAATTTAATACAAGTACAAGTCATATTTTCACCGGTGCAAAGCCATTGCTGAATTTAATACAAGTACAAGTCATATTTTCACCGGTGCAAAGCCATTGCTGAATTTAATACAAGTACAAGTCATATTTTCACCGGTGCAAAGCCATTGCTGAATTTAATACAAGTACAAGTCATATTTTCACCGGTGCAAAGCCATTGCTGAATTTAATACAAGTACAAGTCATATTTTCACCGGTGCAAAGCCATTGCTGAATTTAATACAAGTACAAGTCATATTTTCACCGGTGCAAAGCCATTGCTGAATTTAATACAAGTACAAGTCATATTTTCACCGGTGCAAAGCCATTGCTGAATTTAATACAAGTACAAGTCATATTTTCACCGGTGCAAAGCCATTGCTGAATTTAATACAAGTACAAGTCATATTTTCACCGGTGCAAAGCCATTGCTGAATTTAATACAAGTACAAGTCATATTTTCACCGGTGCAAAGCCATTGCTGAATTTAATACAAGTACAAGTCATATTTTCACTGGGGCAATGTCATATTTCACCGATGCAAAGCCATTGCTGAAATAAATACAAGTACAAGTCATATTTAACTGGTGCAAAGTCATATTTAACCGGTGTAAAGCCATTGCTGAATTTAATACAAGTACAAGTCATATTTTCACCAGTGCAAACTATTGATGAAGTTAATACAAGTACAAGTATTATTTTCACTAGTGCAAAGTCATATTTCGACGGTGCAAAGCCATTGCTGAATTAATTACAAGTACAATTTATATTTTCTCAGGTGAAAAGCGATTGCTGAATTTAATACAAGTACAAGTCATATTTTCACCGGTGCAAAGC
The DNA here is from genome assembly GCA_964033795.1 of Lymnaea stagnalis. Lineage (NCBI taxonomy): Eukaryota > Metazoa > Mollusca > Gastropoda > Lymnaeidae > Lymnaea > Lymnaea stagnalis. The sequence goes on along the minus strand of CAXITT010000839.1, from coordinate 293 downwards.
TATTGCTGAATTTAATACAAGTACAAGACATATTTTCACAGGTGCAAAGCCATTGCTGAATTTAATACAAGTACAAGTATTATTTTCACTAGTGCAAAGTCATATTCCACCGGTGCAAAGCCATTGCTGAATTTAATACAAGTACAAGTTATATTTTTGCCGGTGCAAAGGCATTGCTGAATTTTATACAAGTACAAGTCATATTTTCACTGGTGCAAAGCCATTGCTGAATTTAATACAAGTACAAGTCATATTTTCACTGGTTCAAAGCCATGCTGAATTTAATACAAGTA